>LPNX010018721.1:454033-503307 GCA_001517045.1 Pseudotsuga menziesii | reverse complement strand
TTCTTCCTCGAAAATTAATAAATATTATTTTATTATTTTAACTATTATTTTATTAATTCATTTTAGGAGGCCCATTTTGAGTTGAAATTTCCTCTAATGTTCCTTCATGGATGGATTTTCTGGATATAACCAAATCTAGATCCGGAAGGAAGACCATTATAAAATTACATTCACAACCCCGTGGGGCACATTCACATATCGATTCATGCCCTTTGGCTTGAAAAACACTGGAGCCACCTTCCAACATGCCATGAAACATTGCTTCTGCGACCTCATTCACATCATGTTGGTTTATCTTGACAACCTCATTGTGCGGTCACAAAAGCAAGCACAACACATAGATGACTTGTGGCAAGTCTTCCTACGATGTTGCTAGTATGAAATATGCTTGAACCCTTTCAAGTATTTTTTCTGTCTCCCAACGAGTTGTCTCCTAGGGTTCATCCTGTCACACAAAGGAATGACCGCTGATCCCCTGAAAGTCCAAACGACTTTCCCTCTAACGTCACCCCTTTGAGTGATGACAGTACAACTTGTATTATAGTCTTTTACTTTTTTGTTTTGCACATTTTTCAGAAGTGAGTCTTATGTATCGTTTCCCCTCATTTCTCCAGATGGATCATACCTCAGACCGATATATGGGATTTGCTGATGGAGCAAGCAGATGGTCTTTGAACCTTGCCTCGGCTGCATGGGTCATCTACTCCCCGTCGCACGAGTTGGTCCATATCGATGGAATATGCGTGGGTAGCGCGACCAACAACCAGGCTAAGTATGATGGTGTCAATGGCCTTTTGGCCGCCGCTCTCCAGTTAGGAATTCACCATATCGATGTCTTCTTAGACTCCCAGTTGCTTGTTTCTCAGTTGAACAACTACTATCGGGTACATGATCCTTGTCTCTTTAGAAAATTCCTGCGCACTAAACAGATGGTTAGAGCATTTGAGTCCATCACATTCACACATGTTCCTAAAAAACCTCAATAGTGTAGCAGATCAAATGGCTAACAACATTCTAAACTGGTGCATTTACAATCACATATAGGAAACATACAACCATAACATCATGCATAATCATATCTAAAAATACACCCACAAGTGTAACAATACATCATATAGGCATTTGCATTCCACATCATCATAAGAAGAATCACATATAAAACCATAAAAGTGCATCCACATGTGTCAAAAATATATATATATAAATAGATAAGTCGTGTGTCCAAAATATGTCCAGTACAAAATGAGAAGCCACATATGCTTTCTCAGCTGAATATACACAGTGACACAAAAAATACTAAGTGCACCAACGCACTAGGGGCAGCACCACTAGGCTGCTAATCTGACTTAGACTCATCATCTAAATCAGTATCATCATCTTCCTCAGAAGAATCATTCTCTACAGGAAGATCGCCTCTCGTCGCCTGACGAATGTGATCAAAGGCCATAGCCATCCTCCTCATCATGGAAGTCCACTCTGGAGGAAAACTATGGATAGAAGCAATCACATCATTGCTCAAATGTTTCCAACCATCATCAAATACCCCAGCAGCAAGCCACTCCAGATGCAGCAGTAGTCCATCCATCTCCCGCCGTCGCATGTGAGGGTTCCCAGCAGGAACTGCCGCAGGATCCATACCAACCACCCACCTCTGATGACCGAGAGGTGGGTAGGGACCAATATTTGCATACACAAACAAGGACACCATCAGTACACACATATCAACATACAACTATCAACCAGCTCAACTACACTGTGTACAAAGATGAACATAAAAACATCATGCATACATACCAACTGGTCCCCATGCCTGGACAGGAGGTCGGGGCATCTCGGGGTCCCCATGACAGTTCATACCCACATACGGGTACTCCTTAATCGCCACTGGAAGATGATGCCACTGCTCTAACAACTCCTCAATAAAGAAGTGGCCCACTCTACTGCCACCCTCCCGTATCATCATCTGACACCACTGGTACATACACGGCTCACGTGGACCACTATCCTGCACAGCCTGGTGCGGATGTAATGTAGGTACTTTCTCAAAAAATAAAGAACATAGAAAGGAGTGAAAATAGAATCCTACTCCAGATGTCTTCGACTTGTTCAGCTGACATCGAACAGCTTGAAGATACATCAGGGCCCACCATAGTATGTGCCCCCTATAGCATGCTCTACCAGATGAATCTTCCCTCCAGATATCTTGGGGCTCTTCGTGGAACCCAAGATACGCAACAGTAATTTCACCACCGCCCATGTCGATAGATCCTTGATGTCACACATCAGGATATAGGAGCCACACACATACGCTGTAGCGTAACAATGCCTATCACATAGCTCCTCCAATGTCTCCCCCCAAGACAACACCGATGCCAAGTCACCAACAACTCCCAACATAGGGAGCCTAGTCAGGAAGTACACATCCGCTAGCGTGATCTCAATATGCTAGCCCTGGAAGAGGAAGACCTCCTCCTCAACATCCCAAAATCTCACTAGTGTTTGCAGCAGTAAATGAAAACTCTTCATGAGGGGTATCCTCATGAACTTCAGTAAACCACAATGGGCCAATTTGTCACACACATTCCCATCTCACAATGATGTCTCCCGGAGGTCTTTGCAGTCTCTCTCCCACCACTTGATACTAGCCATCCTACACAAACAAAAAACCTAGATGTCAGCCACTGCTCTCATAAAAAAACATCACCTAGAGGCCAAGTTGCACCTATTTGAGCAAAATGAGTGACCAAGTTGCTCAAAAATGCCCCACAGATGCAACCAGGTTTCTCTTTTTCCTTCGAAAGGTGTGACTTGGCTCCATGAAACCCCAATAGGCTCATGGAGCACCTCCTAGTGACCAAATGCAGAATGCAAACCACCAAAAATAGGAGATTCAGTGAGAACTCTTACCTGAAAGTCATGGAACTTGAAGCTATCGGTTGGAACAGGAGAAATAATCAAATGAATATTTAGGTCCCACCTCTCCAACTCCATAGTGAACAATGACAATGACACCTCACCAAGTGGACCCCACCCTTATATAGGCCCTATTTGACCTAATTTCTCCCGATTGACATAACAAGACCATATGGAGTCCGTTTGAGACATCCTTCGTGCCACTCATTTCAGAATTTCACCCTCTATCTCCTTATGATACCATTGTCTCATGTTTAACAAATAAATTTCGGGACCATTTCCCAAAAGCTACCTCCATTTACAAGCCATAGCATGGTGATGCAAGTGTCTGCGGACCTGTACTTGTATCACTATTGCCTACCACTACTCATGTGGATTCTCAGGCCACCGCCCGTTAAGGGACATTGTTTTTACTTTCTTTTAGGAGACTACCAATGAAAAAGAGCCCCACTGGAGTCTTCTTTTTTCTTTCAGACTCTCTAAACTTGAAAGCACCATCGAGCATTTAATTTCTCAGGCTCGCCAAAAATCCACAAGATCGTACCACAATGGTGTCTCTAGACACCATGCCACAAAAAATAGTTTGATAGCATTCCCACTTTGGTTTGCCTTTATTCAGAGTACTCTGTAATGTGTCTTCCTTGGATCCCATAAAATATCCAAAGTGTCCACCTCCCCCAACTATTTCCCATCTACAGTGACATCCCCGGTATTACAGCTATGATCCCATTCCCATGAGTCAATTTCATTTGCTGCCTAGTCCGCCCTGCTATCATACTCTGAACAAAGCAAGTTCGAGTCTACTCCCCCTACCCCTATTCAACTCCCCCCCCCCCCCAATTCAGTGGGTCAGTCCACAGATTGCCTCACACCTTTCAGTTATCTCCCTCGTGCTTCTGGTCAAGGAAAATTCATTTCCTTGACCAGGGGCAGGTCTCCCTCTGTCGATGATAACACACATATTCCAAATGATAAACCCAGAGGTCCTTGTATCTTGGTTTCATTAACCTCATTGATGAGTTCCTTGGACCACTTGAGAGGAGTCCTTAGTGCCTCTTGGGATGGTTGTTTCTCACGTTCTCGACTCCAACTACATCATCGCACCGTTGAGATTCATACAGGGTTTGTGCAGTATTTGGTCGAATACCCCAGATGTCACCTAACTCTAGCACATTGATGAGTCTACTCGAGGGACCTAAATAGGTTATGTCCCTTATTATTTTCAGGTTGAATTGGAGACAGTGTTCAGAAGCCCCAGCAGCACTTCTATATAGATTTATGATTGATGCAGCATACTTGTACCACAGAGACTCTGACTCTCCATCAGTGAGTCCATACAGCTATGTACCGTTCCAAACCTAGCAAGAAGCCAGTCATAAAGATATGGCATTCCATGAGAATGTCATGGGTCCAATGTAGCAGTTCTTCAGATCAGTATTGTATTCATCCTCACATTGAGGCAACCATTATTTTATCATCAGTTGTATATGATCGGCTCTTGTATTTTAGAGCATAGATCGCATTATTCTTTTGAAATTGTCATGAGAATGGTGATGCCTGCATCATTTATATACATGTCACACATTATTTGTATCTCTCCCATTGATGGCAACCATATTAATACAAAAAACCAAAAGCCACCATTCCCCAACCCTAGAAGCACCGCCTCTCCACAGCAAATCCTATGATTTCCGTCGGCCATACGATGAGCTCTTGCCCTCACACATCAAGGGGCAATCTATTAACCCAAAAAATCCCTCACTTAGCTCTACATGGCCTACACCACCCAAGGACACCCATGCACGACCCTTGTATCACCCCATTAGACCCCCACACCCTCAAAAAGGATTAAGAATGAGAAAAATGGATTAAAACCCCCCAAAAGGAGCTAAAGTTAGGGAGAAAGGGGCTAAAATCCCAAAAAAGGGGCTAAATCCCTAACTAAGGGCTTAAAACCCTAAAATTCCCCAAAAAAGCTATAAAAGGAGGGGTGGGGGTCACTCTCAACACAACTCTTCCCTTGCATACTATTATGATACCCGTGGATGCCTTGAGACCCTTTGTCTCTCAAGCCACCAACATCCCCCTCTCATCCACTCATCCTCCCATTGAGCCATAGCTCCTCCATTGCTAAGAGAGAGAGAGAGGTGCTTCTTCCAGCGAGGGCATGGTGTCACATTACACCAGAGAGAAGGTATACATGTGTGTTTTGTTTTATTTCTTTCTTTTTATCTAATCCATAGCTTCTTTGTAGGTTTTCATTTTCTCTTTGCAGGTTTATTTTTAACATGTTTTTGTAGGAATTCCATTTCTAATAGTTGTTTGCAGGTTATTGGATCAAATCCCTAACATTGTTTGCAGAGGGGCTTCCGGCCGTTTCTTGTCCATCTTTTCTTCCTTTTTGTTCTATTTATTTTTCCTACATTTCACCACTAGGAACCTATCCTTCCATCCTATAGACGGAAGGTATCCATTCCTTCCTTGTAGCAAGGGAGAAATCCCTGCTACAAGAGGAGCACTGTATGACATCAACATGAGCACACCCACGCCTACCTTCAGTCAAGGAGGCCAACTAATCCTTCTCCTTCATTTGGGGAGGACAACTGGAGCACTTCGGGAGTGATCTAAGTGTCATAAATGCACCTAAGTGATAACTGATGGTTACAATCAGTTAAGTTAAGTTTTGAAGGTGCCTCCATTCATTATTTAATTATTTTTAATGGTTATTTATGAACTAGAGCTAACACAGGCACCTACAACCACTTCTGAAGACTAGTTGACTTTAGTTAACCTCATCGGGGTTCACTGGAGTTATTGATGCACTACCACTTGTTGGTTGGCATGTAATGACATGTGTCTGAGCTACTTTCAGTTAGACTCAGTCATTCATTGCACTCCGACTTTAGTTATGACTCAATTGAGTCAATCAACACTTAATCAGTTGGTTAACTAGTGTGTTTACTGTGGCTTATAGTTAGTTAAGCTACACCCATTCATTCAATTCAAATGACCTCCTTGGGAATTCGAATTTTCTTGGAATTCATTCACCTTGCATGATCATTGTATTGTGTTATTCATTATTCATTTGATTATACAGAGCTGCTACTTCCATTGCAGCACCATTTTGCCAATTTTATGCATATTTGTCTGTATTCTTTGTGAGACTGTGTTTTCAGTTCCTATACCACTATGAAAAATTAATATGGTATCAGAGCTCATGGTGGAACGAAGCTCAGATCTCTCAAAAACAAGGTTTTTGACAGATCTTGCATGAAAAATTGAGCAAAAGCTCAAAATTCCAACACTACACCAGAAGCCAAGGCTTACCACTTAATACCCCAAGTAAATGAATTATTGATCAAGATTGCTTGATCAATTGTGCTAGGTGTGATGAAAGCCTAAAATGTGTAGGATTTCTGACCTTATGGTGCCCCTTTTGTTGATTTGCAGGTTTTAACAGGTACAACTTCGAATGGACTCATCAGTCCCTCTTCTCACCCCATTCACAAGCTATTCAGAATGGAAGTTGAAGATGACTATATCTCTGAAGAGACGAGGCCTCTATGAGGTGTCTATTGGACTTGAAAAATAGTCTTATGAGAATGAATAGCTAAATGATGGTGATAGATATTTTGGAGCAATATGTCTGGCCCTTTCTCCTAGCTTGCGCTACCTTATTGGTTCTGTTGAATACCCAAAGGATCTCTGGAAAAAATTGCACAAAACCTTTGGCAAGCACAATGAGGATCATAATAGCACTTTGGAGATCACATGCAGCACCACAAGAGTTCTTTACTGAAAAGTCTCGGCCTCTACTCTCTTTGATGAAGTTGTTCAAGATGAAGAAGAAGCAGAATCTTCTACATAGTCAATTTGAATTGAAGAAAGTCTCCTTGTAGTGACTCCTTCTCCTGATGCTTCGAAATTTTGTGAGGTCTCTGATATCTCATCTCCTCATATGGATGAACCAGAATAAGACATTCAAATATCTGATATTGAATAAAAACACTGCTGCATTTCCATGCAAACATTCACAAGTGGTTTTCCTTGAATTCTGTGCAAAATTTGCCAGTAATTGCCTCTGAAAGTGAAGAGAAATTTGATTTTTATCCCTCTAATGTTGCTGCTAGTGTGAAAATATGTAATACCTTGGATATTTTGGAAAAAGTATCATATTAAAAGAGTGATAAATTCACTCCCCATGATCTAGATCTTCCAGCAAATTCCTGTAGGATTGCATGCACCAAAATTCGGAATTTTGAAGAAAAATAGAATTGTGCATTCACTGTCTCGGTTGACCATAATTTTGGATATGATATGAATCTTATTGTATCTGATATGATATTATCTATATCTTATCTGATATTGCTTGGTTCAAAATTTCAGGTTCATAAATCTTCAGTACTGCTTGTAGTTGTTCTCATCAACGGTGTGAAGAAACAAGTACCGCAAGTCTCCTACAAAACTGTTGCTAGCGATTTGATTTGATTTCATAGATTTTGATATGTTATGAACCTATTTGGATCTGATTTAATTCCTAATATGATATTATTTGGTTCAAATTTTAAAATACAAGAGCTTTCAGTCATGCTTGTAGCTTCTCTCACCAATTTCGGTGTGAAAAATCAAGTACCGCAATTTCTCTTCAAAACTGCTGCTAGGGATTCGATGTTAGTTTTCTCTTATGATATTTATGATATTTTATTTTTTGAATAATTAGCCATTTATGAAGCTATATCAGATTATTTATCTCAATCATTTTCTCTCCACAGTCCCAGGGCTTCTCTACCTTTGGTCACATGCTCATCTCCTCACAGAACTAGTAAAGAGGAAGACATTCTTCATCCACTTGGACACTTGCTCCTAAGAGTTGGGGATGATTTTAACACTCATGGTTTTCTGTTCAAGGCTGCAACATATCAGTTTATTGAGTGTTCCACACATGGTTCAAATCCTCAATCACTTTTGTTCTCTTATCAGTTGATTTCAGTTGCTCTACATGGGTCTAATTTTCATCCTGCAACTGTCTATGTTCCTGATTCATTTGAGAACATTCTTCTTCTTCCAAAGAGGAAGATTCCTCTAGAAATATTCATTTAGTTTGGATTCAGAGGTTCACATGCACAGTCTCAAGATGTTGTTACATAGAAGAACCAAAAGTTTCTTGATTTACTGCTTTGTTTGAGGGGGGTATTTTTCCTATGAGGTTTTTCCCATTTCCTTGGTTATAATAAGAAGTTAATTTTTGTATAGGGTGACCTATGGCCTTTGTTTTCAGGGCCCTATAATTTCATGCACTTTATGTTTCTACTTCTCCTGAGTATATCTTAAGCGGGGGTGTTGGAGACATTTACCCACCAAGCACACTTAATTTGGTCAAATTTTCCTTGTTAAACCACTATACTAAGTTTTATTGAGTTAATTGACATCAGAGGAGCATTTTATGACATCAGCATGAGCACACCCACACCTACCTTCAGTCAAGGAGGCCAACTAATCCTTCTCCTTGATTTGGGGAGGCCAACTGGAGCACTCCGGGAGTGATCTAAGTGTCATAAATGCACCTAGTTGATAACTGATGGTTACAATCAGTTAAGTTAAGTGGTGAAGGTGCCTCCATTCATTATTTAATTATTTTTAATGGTTATTTATGAATTGGAGCTAACACAGGCACCTACAACCACTTTTGATGACCAGTTGAGTTCAATTAACCTCATCGGGGTTCATTGGAGTTATTAATGCGCTACCACTTGTTGGTTGGCATGCAGTGACATGTGTCTGAGCTACTTTCAGTTAGACTTAGTCATTCATTGCACTCTGACTTCAATTAGGAATCAGTTGAGTCAATCGGCACTTGATCAGTTGGTTAACTAGTGTGTTTACTGTGGCTTACAGTCAATTAAGCTACACCCATTCATTCAATTCAAATGACCTCCTTGGGAATTCGAATTGTCTTGGAATTCATGCACCTGGCATGATCATTGTATTGTATTATTCATTATTCATTTGATTATACATAACTACTACTTCCATTGCAGCACCATTTTGCCAATTTTATGCATATTTTTCTGTATTCTTTGTGAGACTGTGTTTTCAGTTCCTAGACCACTGTGACAATATAATAGGGATGACTAACAAGGGTGGGATATCTGATGTTCAATTTTTTAAGAAAAATTGAAAGTTTTAGATTTCGGTGGATTAGGTGAGTTTTTCAACAACTCATTAGCCACCAAAAAGCTCACCTTTCAGAAGCTAATAGTTTTTAACACAGGACCATGTTAACCGCCAAAAGCCTGTTGATCGCTTTTTTTATGAAAGTTTGGAAAAAGACTTTCAGTGGCTTAGGTGAGCTTTCAAACAACTCATTAGCCACTGAAAAGCTGAGCTTTCAGCAACTAATAGTTTTGACTCAGGAGCTTGTTAACCAACGAAATCTTGTTGATCACATTTTTTATAATTTTGGGAAAAAGGGACTTTCGATGGCTTAGATGAACTTATCAATAGTTCATTAGCCATTGAAAATCCTTGGTTTTGGTGTTTTAGCAATGGATCCAAGAACACAGTAAACCACCAAAAGTGCGTTAAACTTCATTTTAATAAATTCTGGGAATGAGAATTTTGGTGGCTTAGGAGAATGGACCAATGGTTCATTAGCCACTGAAATCCCAGCTTTCAGTAACTAGAAAACTAAACCCTAAATTTTCTTAACACCCAAAAAGGATGAAAAGTGAAAACGGTTGTCTGCCCATCAAAATCAAATTCATCAGCATGAGCCGTGTCATAATTTAGCATGATTAACCACTTAAAATGTTAGGTAACTATAGTAAAGCATGATTTTATGGCTAATAAGTTGTTATTGATCTCAAAAGACTGATGGAAATGTAAACCCTAGCATGCCCTCTATCTGTCCCACGACTGAAGTAAACCTCCATGAAACATCAAGTTCACATTAAAATGATTGCTAGGATGTCTATCTCATGGATATCACCAGAATTCACCATCATCTCATTCAAGTACCAATCAAATAGTTAACCCCTCAGAATCAGTGCCATAACTTCAGTACACTCCTCATTTGTTGCATGCATCCTTACTACTCGAGGTCATCTATGAAAACCATTCCGCTAACCTCCTCCACAGGATTTGAATTTCAATTTTGCAGGTGCAGGGAGGAGGACCGGCTCTAAAAAATCAAAACATAGGTTTTCATAGCTAATAGTGGTTTCAAAATGGTCTCTAAGCCACCAAAAACATACTTTCGACAGCTAAAACTGAAATTTCAGGGCGCTCTAAGCGGACAAAATTGGCGTTTTACTATGAAAAGGCATCATTTTAAAACGGTGATTATGAGTGACTGGAGAATCATTTTGAAAAAATATCAGAGATTTTTGTTTCTAACATGTTAGAAAACAATAACCTCTCTCAGTTTTCCTATAGGTATTCCTATTGGGAGAATCAAATCCATCTCTGAGCCCTAATTTTTGGGTCTCAGAATTTCCATGTTTGACATGTGTTTTTGAAATACAGATCTCTGGAAAATGGAAATGAATTTCAAAAAATTTAGAGAGTTTGTTTCTGAAAACAATCCATTATACAAAAACCTCTTTGGTTTTATACAAAGGTGTCACATATTTTAAGGAACAAATCCATCTCTAAGCCCCATTTTTCAGTAGTTTAGCCAATTTTTTAGGGCAAAAGATGACCTGTTAGTCCTCCAGGTGACATTTTTGACCTCATCTATCAGTCCATGAAGATTTGTTGTAGATGTAGAAGAGGTTTCAACACTAGACAGAAACATACTCAACCTACCTTACTCAGACTATGAATATCGGGAAGAACAGGAAGCTGGAAACCCTAGCAGAAGTGGCAATAAGCATCTTTGGCCCAGAAGTAGCTTGTGAGACTGCCGCCAATCCAAACCCTAGGAAAACTATAGAGACATCAAAGGGATAGCACCAAAACCTCTCAAATAGCAAGGCAAATAATTCAAAACCTTAGCTCTCAAGATCATTGTGCACTAGAAACCCTAGTAGAGGCAGCAATGAGCCTTCAAGATCCAGAGGCAGCCCAGGATGCTGATGTTTTTCCAAACCCTATGCAGGATAAAGAAGTGCTAGAAGATCAAAAGAAAAAATGAAAGGGTATGATTGGGATTTTGATTACCATTTTGTAGAAGTAGAGCTTTTGGTGGCTTAGGTGAACGCAGTAGCGGTTCATTAGCCACCGAAAGTAGAGCTTTCGGTAGCTAACAGACCTAGGATTCAGCTTCCTTAACCACCAAAAGCAGAAAATGGTGCATAAATATTTTGGCACACTAAACCAATTTTGGAAAATACAACTATGTCAGGGATAAAATATAAAGATGAAATATGTTGAAAAACACCATTGGAGCAGGTCTATTCCAGTTTTGAGGATACAATCCAGGAAAAAAGGGTCACAAACCCTACCTATTTTTACCCACAGTGAATTATCTATCAGTTGACAGGTTACAACTCTACTTTAGTACCCACTGCAGTCATCAAAGGGTTCAATGAGTGAACAAGAGTTAAAGTTAGATAGACTAGTAGTTAAATTAGGGTTTCTAACCTAATTTTGCAAAAACATTAATTTGATCAATTTTTAGTAAAACAGATCCAATTTTTTAGGATTTGAATATTTTTGTAAAGGATATAAAGCCTAAGACTTATTTGAAACAAAGGTTTGACTTCAGGGACGTTTTGACCATTATTATTATCAAGCTTCTCATATTTCTCATGACCTAATATAAGCTCTTTTGCTATCATATGTTTAGCTTCTATTTCTTGTATGTTCTGTGCTTATGCTTGAATGTGTTGTTCAGGTTTATTCATGTTATTTGATGTCTGATAGCTGTCATCCTATATGCATGTTGATCATTTGAATTGCAAGTACTTTCCTTGTTATGATTATCCATTTATATATAACTGTTTTATGTATGAATATGCCAGCATAATAAGTTCTCCATCCCTTTTCCATATTATCAAACCTCTGAACAGTGGTAGTTAGAATCCTTATCTTTCATTGAGTTTCATGCATGTCTTGAGAGTGTGAGGTCCTCTAGGTCACCTAACTTGATCCAGCTAGAAAAACCATAAAAACATTTAAGTTACCAAGAATCCTCAAGCTACAACCTAGAGGAGTTTCCTGGAGTGATAACAAATTGGCGCCATTGCCGGGGAGAGGAGACTGAAGCTCAGCTTCCCTGGGAGACGACATATATCCTGCTTTGATGATAGACAAAGTTTGGACACTATTCTAGTTGTAATCATCTATCTGGTGACTCCATTGGAATAAGGTGGCTTCAAGAAGACCAAGTACCAGAGAAAACCCTAAAGGGCCACAAGTAACACCTGTTTCAGATCCATAAGAGATTCTAAGAAGAGCTAGGGTTTCACTAAGACAGACCTCCAGAGCTACAAGGGGAGCTACATTAGGTATTTATAGAGGTATTTTTGCTGTTATATCAAATAGAACTCCATTTCAATCTTCTTCTGCTGAAGCATCTAGTTCTCAGAAGTTTATAAATAAATAAGAAAATGTTAGGGTTGAGGAATCTTCAAGCACTGTTGCTTGTGAAGATCTCATCCCTGGCGACTCCATGAAAGATTAATTCAGTGGTGAATCCACAATATTAAGATGTCAAAATAATTTTCTTCTCTTTTGGCTTGGATTTTTGCACCTCTTGACTTCTCTTTCGTTCCTGGTTTCCCACATCTAATACCTGATATGTCCGAATGGGGAGATTTTTTACCTATCTTCAAGGAGGAGAAAGAAGACAATCCTACAGAACACCTCCTCAAATTTAACGAATGCATAGATATATTAGATCACCTGCATGAACATGTTCATGTATTCATTATATGGTGATGCATGTCAATGGTATTTTTCTTTACCTCCTTCCAGCATTTCATCATTGAAGGATTTTCATCGAGCATTCACTGAGCACTTCAAAAGATATTTTCCATATGAGTTTGTATTTGGTAATTTCTGTGATGAATATGAATTTCATCATAAGGCTGGATATGTAAATAGAGACGTATCTCTCCCTCACAATATGCAGCAGTCCTTCAAGAATCTTCAAGATGATGCACTTTTTAATCAACATGAACTAGAAATGAATTATAAAGGAGTTGAATGTTTTCCTACCATCATTAAATATTATTGTTGTGAATATAAGGAATTGTTTTCTTTAACTACACATGGAAATGATCAGCTTTCTGCTGGTCAAATGACCATTGAAATCAGTAAGGCTAGCTCATAGTTTTCATATTTGCAGATCAAGGGAATTTGTAGTAACCATGAGGAATAATATTTTGAGGGACTGTCTAATATCCAGCTAGAACATCAAGAATATCTTCCTTCTCCTTATGAATATGTTGCTTCAAATTATGACCAGGAACTAGATGCTTGTTACAAATCTGCTGCTCGAAAGTCCAATAAAGATCTTTTTAGTTTTGATATATCTTGCAAAGATATTATTGTGGAAGAGGAAATTGTTAGCTGTGATAAACCAGCATATCATCATGATGAATTCATATTATGTGAAGGGGAGAAGAAAGATTCAGATCAACTGTTGAGCTTGCATTTTTATCAGACAAAGGTTGAGCAGTCCACACTCAACATTCACATCAATGGAGGAAAATATCAGCAACATAAAAAGGTATTTCCTGTTGGCTTTTATGACCATGTTGCTGACTATCTGGAACTTATAAGCAACATAGATATTAAAATATTTTTTTCAGATGATAGTTGGTTTTGTCACCCTTTGAAACTACATTGCTACATGCTAGGATTTCATTTATTTTTGGGGTCAAGATCAAGGATAAGTTCAGGAGATCAGCTTCTGACATGGCTTCATTGGAATCGTGATGTCACTTGATAAGAAGAATCTACTGATTAGAATTAGGAGTAGGAATATATAGGAAAATAAGCTCTTAATATGAGCAGCTAGGTCATTTTTAGTTGTTTTCATGAATAAGCAAAGCAGGCTATAGGTAGGTTGCAGCGAATCAGTTATAAAAGACAAATGAATCCATGCCCAATGGAAAACTAGAAGATAGCTTTAATTATTCTTTTTCAGGAAAGGAATTTTGGTCTAGGGTTTTTGGGACCTCACAGGGAGGTTCCCATCCCCAAGTAGGAGTCAAATGTTATCTCCTAAATAAAATTTTCAATAAGTTCACTCAAAACAACTTGTTTTTTGATCAATGATGAAGGTTTCAGGTCATATTATGAAAGATATTGGGATGAATAACAAGTTTGGGATATCTAATATTCTATTTTTTAAGAAAAATTGAAAGTTTTAGCTTTCGGTGGCTTAGGCAAGTTTTTCAACAACTCATTAGCCACCGAAAATCTCACCTTTCGGAAGCTAACAGTTTTTAAGGTAGGACCATGTTAACCACCGAAATCTTGTTGATCGCATTTTTTATGAAAGTTTGGAAAAAGCACTTTTGGTGGCTTAGGCAAGCTTTCAAACTGCTCATTATCCACTGAAAAGTTGAGCTTTCGGCAGCTAATGTTTTTGACTCAGGAACATGTTAACCACCAAAAGCCTGTTGATCACGTTTTTTATAATTTTGGGAAAAAAGGACTTTCGGTGGCTTAGGTGAACTTACCGATAGTTCATTAGCCAACGAAAAGCCTCGGTTTCGGCGGTTTAGCAATGGATTCAAGAACATAGTAAACCACCAAAAGCGCGTTGAATTTCATTTTAATAAATTATGGGAATGATACTTTCAGTGTCTTAGGAAAATGGACCAACGGTTCATTAGCCACCAAAATCCTATCTTTTGGTAGCTAGCGAACTAAACCCTAAAGTCTCTTAACCACCGAAAAGAACAAAAAATGAAAATGGTTGTCTTCCCATCAAAATCAAATTCATTAGCATGAGGCGTGTCATAATTTAGCATGATTAACCACCTAAAAGGTCAGGGAACTACAGTAAAGCATGATTTGATGGCTAATAATTCATTATTGATCTCAAAATACTGATGGAAATCTAAACCCTAGCCTATCCTACATATGTCCCATGACTGCAGTAAACCTCCACGAAACACCAAGTTCACATTAAAATGATTGCTAGGCTGTCTATCTCATGGATATCACCAGAATTCACCATCATCTCATTCAAGTACCAATCAAATAGTTAACCTCTCAGAATCAGTTCCATACCTTCAGTACACTCCTTATTTGTTGCATGCATCCTTACTACTCGAGGTCATCTCTGAAAACCAGTTTGCTAACCTCCTCCACGGGATTTGAATTTCAATTTTACGGCACAGGAAGGAGGAAACGCTCATAAAAATAGAAACATAGGTTTCTATGGCTAAGCATGGTTTCAAAATAGTCTCTAAGCCACCAAAGGCAGACTTTTGGCAGCTAAGACCGAAATTTTAGGGCGCTCTAAGCCACCAAAATTGGTGTTTTACTATGAAAAGACATCATTTTAAAATGGTGATTCTAAGTGACTGGAGAATTATTTTGAACAACGCTTGGAGGTTTTTTTTCCTAACATGTCAGAAAAAATAACCTCTCTTAGTTTTCCTACAGGTATTTCATATTGGGAGAATCGAATCCATCTCTGAGCCCTAATTTTTGGATCTTATCATTTTTCTGTTTGACATGTGTTTTTGAAATACGGATCTCTAGAAAATGGAAATGAATTTCAAAACACTTAGAGAGTTTTTTTTCTCACAACAAACTATTCTACAAAAACCTTTTTTTCTTTATACACAGGTGTCACATATTTGAAGGACCAAATCCATCTCTAAGCCCCAGTTTTCAGCAATTTAGCCAAATTTTTAGGGCAAAAGACGACCTCTCAGTCCTCCAGGTGGCATTTTCGACCTCATCTATCGTTCCATGAAGATTTTCTGTAGATGTAGGATAATTTTTAGCACCATACATAAACATACTCAACCTACCTTACTCAGACTCTAAAGATCAAGAAGAACATGGAGATGGAAACCCTAGCAAAAGTGGCAATAAGTATCTTTGGCCCAGAAGCAGCCTGTGAGACTACTTCAATCCAAACCCTAGGAAGGATATAGAGAAATCAAAGTAACAGCACAAAAACCTCTAAAATAGCAAGGAAAATAATTCAAAACCCTAGCTCTCAAGCTCATTGTGCACTAGAAACCCTATCAGAGCCAACAATGAGCCTTCAAGATCCAGAGGTAGCCCAGGATGTTACCGTTTTTCCAAAACCTCTGCAGGATGAAGAAGTGCTAGAAGATCAACATAAAAAATGAAAGGGGATGATTGGGATTTTTATTACCATTTTGCAGAAACAGAGCTTTTGGTGGCTTATGCAGATGTAGTAGTAGTTCATTAGCCACCGAAAGCAGAGCTTTCGGAAGCTAACAGACCCACGATTCTGCTTCCTTAACCACCGAAAGCAGAAAAGGGTGCATAAATATATTTTTGGCACACATAACCAATTTTGGCGAATACAAATATATCAGGGATAAAATATAAATCTGAAATATGCTAAAAAACACCATTGGAGCAGGTCTATTCCAGTTTTGAGGATACAATCCAAGAAAAAAGGGTCACAAACCCTACCTGTTTTTACCCACAGTGAATTATCTATCAGTTGATAGGTTATAGCTCTACTTCTGTACTCACTGTAGTCATCAAATATTTCAAAGAGTTAATAAGAGTTAAAGTTAGATAGACTAGTAGTTAAATTAGGGTTTCTGACCTAATTTTGCAAAAACATTAATTTTATCTGTTTTTAGTAAAATGGATCCAATTTTTCAGTATCTGAATATTTTTGTAAAGGATATAAAGCCTAAGACTTATTTGAAACAAAGGTTTGATTTTGGGGCCCTTCTGACCATTATTATTATCAAGCTTCTCATATTGCTCATGACCTAATATAAGCTCTTTTGTTATCATATGTTCATCTTCCATTTCTTGTCTGTTTTGTGCTTATGCTTGAATGTGTTGTTCAGGTTTATTCATGTTATTTGATGTCTAATAGCTATCATCCTATCTGCATGTTGATAATTTGAATTGCAATTACTTTCCTTGTTATGATTAGCCATTTATATATAACTATTTTATGTATGAATTTGCCAGCATAATAAGTTCTCCATCCCTTCACCATATTATCAAACCTATGAATAGTGGTAGTTAGAAGCCTTATCTTTGATTGAGTTTCATGCATTTCTTGAGAGTGTGAGATCCTATAGGTCACTTGACTTGATGCAGCTAGAAAAATGATAAAAACATTTAAGTCACCAAGCATCCTCGAGCTACAACCTAGAGGATTTTCTTGGAGTGATAACACCCAGTCTTTTCAGAGGTTAAGTGCTCGACAGTGGAACTCCTCATGCTGACGGTGGTTGATATTTAGGGATGTACTAACCATTTTATTCTTTTTGGAGCTTTTGGTGGTTAAGGTAATCTTGGATCCAGTTTTTAGCTACTAAAAGATAGGATTTTTGTTGGGCTATAGGGAAGACCCGAGCTTTATACCATTAACTTCGCACCAACAAAAGACCCACAGTGTTGGCCCTTTCGGCAACAACCTACGAACAGGTTGCAGTCTCACCCGAAACAGCTATGGGGTGCCGCAGAATCAGGTTTCTGCAAGCAAAAGAGGGATATTACTGTACCTTTAGCCTTTAATAACTTATATTCATATAACACATAACTTCAACATTCACATATATAACTTCACAGCTAAATAAATAGAAAGTGACTTGCTTAACCCTTTCCTGGGAATTCATAGCAAATTTATTTAATTGGCAGTGATCTTACTTATTAGACGTATATTTATCAATGCATAAAGAACAAAACAACAGCACAACAAAAACCACAACACACGATATAACGTGGTTCACCCCCAGTGTAGGGGTTACGTCCACAGAACTGTGTTTTATTCAACTCTTTACAAAAACCACAGTTCTGATCTGCGCACTCAGCTACAGATCCCTTCAAGTCCTCAAAGCCGCGCACACAGCAGTAGGCCTCTGCGCACACAGCTGCAAATTTCCTTTATCACCCAAAACCCTTTGCGCATACAGCTGCAAAGGTCGTCCACGCACACAGCTGGGACTTAACCTTCTCTTACACAATAGCCTTAGCTTCGCATCAATTCATCTTACATCAAAAATCCTAAACTGACTTCTTTACAAGAGTGCTTATTTATAGTGCACTTATTACAAAACCATGGGCTTAAACCATGGGCACCCCGAACCCTAAACCCTGTATTTAAACCATGGGTTTATTAGAAAAGAAGTTTTGTATTCAACCTCGACACCCCTAAGACTATTTTGAGTCATAAATCCATTTACAACTCCTGTAACTCCGCAGAGTTACCCATCTTAAGGACTGTTAGGGTGCGTGCCCCAACAGGCCCCTAAGACTCACCAATGGCTTATCCCAGGACACTCAGCTGCTTTTCTGGTGGTAGAATCTTGTTGGCGAAACATAGTGCACTACTTGCTGAAGCCATACATGCAGTTGTTGGCTGCTTGTTCCTTTCCTTCGTAATATGCTGGTTAAGGACTTCTGGATCTATCAGCGACCCCATCCTTCGATCTGATTTCCAAACATTTGACCATCCACAACTTAGGGTCCCCATAATTGTGTGTCAGGGTGCATAAGACAAACAACCTCCGTGGTTCTGCCAAACCAGGAGGATACATCTTGGGATGTTTCAGAGTTTTTCTATGAAGACCGGTGTTGTTCTTTGTGCAGCTTAGAGCGAACTTCTGCCTTTATTCCGACCCCTTAGAGCGAACTTTTTCCTTTCTTCGTGATTTCGTTGAGCATGGCTACCCAGGTGGATTACTTAGAAGCTTCAGCAAACCTCTCTCCTTGACCACTCGTAATAACTTCTGGACTTCATGGTCATTCGACATAGTGCTAACTGAAGAAACTCAAAGACGTGCACAATGCAGGAGTCGCAGTCCGATGTGGCTTCTTATAGAATCCCACAATAGAATCTGTCATCATGGTGCATTAATGACACTGAATCTGATGGAGTGGCGGAAATCTTGTCCACACGGCGCCAGATTTTCCCAAGATCTCATTATTGCAGGCAGTGAGGGCAATTCACGTGCTGGCGCCGCCAAGTCTAGTTTGTCCCATCCGTCACATTTTAAGCTACGACGCACCTTTAATATCTGACATAACTACTAACTTCAGCTTCGCCTTAACAAGAACCTTCGACACAATATGCACCTTCGACCCATCATGACCTATACGGCAACCAAACTTCAACCTTTAGACTTTGACAGTCTTCAACACTTCGTAGCTTTGAGAACAGCTTCATTATAGTCTAGTACCCAATTTCAAATGTTCTTGGTACTTAGACTATCCTTCATGCTGTTACTCCTGATCAAGGGGTCCCAGTTTGTCCCTGTACTTCTTTAACCTACTTCCATTCACCATAGAAGGTAAAATTTCTCCATTCAATTTAGCTAACTGGACTGCACCACCATCAGTAAATTTCTGCACTATATATGGTCCTTTCTAATGTGTCTTGAACTTACCTGATAATTTCATGAATTTGCTGTCATATAGGAGCACAAGATCACCCTACTGGAACTGCTTATTCTTGATGTGTCTATCATGCCATGCTTTTTCTCTAGCTTTCTGAACTTGCTGCTGGAACCCTGCAATGAATCTGTCCTCTTCAAGTTCTAATATCTTTTCCAGCCTTTCTTTCATCATATCTAGGTCATCCATCTCTGTAAAAGCAGATATTCTGAGGCTAGGTACAATGTACTCCATGGGCATGACTGCTTCTTGTCCATAAACTAGCCTAAAAGGTGTATGGCCTGTCAACTTCTTGTCCATAAACTAGCCTAAAAGGTGTATGGCCTGTCAACTTCTTGCAGGTGGTTCTATAAGCCCATAGTACGGCTGGAATTCTAAGGTCCCAATCATTTTTGTTAGCATTGCAAACCTTCGTCAGAGCGTGTTCAAGGATCTTGTTAAAGGCTTCGATAGTTCCATTTGCTTGAGGATGATAGGCAGTACTCTTCTGATGATATACTTGAAATTCTTCAGTCAATACTTCAATAGTCTTATTTAAGAAATGTGATCCTTGATCGCTCATAAGAATTCTAGGACACCCAAATCTTGACAAGATGTTATCGAAGATAAACTTCACGGCTATAGCAGCACTACAAGTCTTGACTGGTTGAGCTTCGGCCCAACGAGTAAGGTAGTCAGTTGCTGTAATAATGTATCTTGCTCCAGATTTCTTTGCAGGGAGATTGATAGGTCCAACAAAATAAATAGCCCATTTATCAAAGGGTTGTAAATTTACCTGTGGAACTAGAGGCATCTCATCCCTCCTGGATGGTTTGCCTGTCCTCTGACAAATGTTGCAGCTGTGACAATATTCTGTTGCATCCTTATGAATTGTGGGCCACCACAATCCGGCTATCAAAATATTTTGTGCTGTAGCTTTTCCTGCGTAATGACCTCCTGCTTCCCCAGAATGTGCCTCATCCAAAATTAATGGCTTTTCATGCTCTAGGACACATCTACATAGTATTTCATCTGGTCCCATCTTATATAGTTGTCCTGCTATTAAGGTAAAGTCAACTACTTGAACCACCAGCTGCTTCTTCTGTTGTGTTGTCATCTCGACGGGTGGAAAACCTGTAGACAAATACTGAACAATATCCTGAAAGTATTCATCAACCATCTGGATGGCAAACAACTGGGCATCAGGAAGACCTTCATCCAAGCTGATAGGTTCTTCTCCCGACTCGAGCCTCGACAAGTGGTCAGGACCTAGATTCAGTCTTCCTGGTTTGACTATGATCTCAAAGTCATATTCCTGAAACAGAATCAGCCATCTGCATATCCTTCCACCTAGCACAAGCTTGTTAACCAAATACTTCAAAGCAGAATGGTTAGTAAACATCTTAAAATGAGATCCTAACAGATAATGTCGAAACTTCTGCAATGCATACACCATAGCTAGACCTTCTCGTTCCGTCGTAGTATAATTTTTCTCCGCTGTGGACAATTTCCTACTTGCAAAAGAAATGGGGTGATAAATATTACTTTCACCTGACTGGGCCAATATTATACCCAGAGCAATGGAGGATGCATCGACATGCACATGAAATTCCTTATTCCAGTAAGGGAATACTAAGATAGGAGCAGTTACCATCTTTTCCTTCAAAAAATCCAAGATTGCTTGACACTCAGGTGTCCACTCGAACTTAATATCTTTCTTCAACTGCTTTTCCATAGGGGCTGTTATTTGAGCATATCCTTTAATAAATTTCTTGTAATAACCAGTGTGACCAAGCGTAGTGCGCAGTTGTTTAACAGACTTCGGAGGTGGCAGGTTCACAATAATGGCTATCTTCACAGGATCCATCATCAATCCTTGCTTACAGACAATGTGACCTAGCAGAATTCCAAAAGGGGCACAGAAGATACACTTTTTCAAGTTCAAGGAAATCTGATGCTGTCTACATTTATCCAACATAAGTCTTAGACTAGCTATGTGGTCTTTTACTAACCTGAAGATAGTCCAATCATCAAAATAAACTTCTAAGAATTTATGTATGAATTCCTTAAAAGTAGAGATGACTACTCTAGAAAACATGGCAGGTGCATTCTTCAATCCAAAGGGCATAACTGTATACTGGAAGGATCCCATTTCTGTAGCGAAGGTTGTCTTATGTTGATCTTCTGGAGCAATTCGAATCTAATGGTAACCTGAAAATCCATCAATAAAAGAGTACACTTCTTGACCTCCCACATTGTCTAAAACTTCATCTGTAAAGGGAGTGGGGAAAGGATCATGCAAACAGGCATCATTCAGCTTCCTTAGATCAACACAGATTCAGATTTCTCACTTAGTATTCTTTTCTTGCACCACCATAGGACTGACCCACTCAGATTCTTCAATAGGCTCAATGATTCCTGCAGCAAGCATCTTATCTAGCTCCATTCGGAATTTTTCCTTATACTTCAAGTTCAGCCTATAAGGGCGCTGTTTCACAGGCTTCGCATCAGGTTTCAACAGGATTTTTATCACTCCTATATCCCCAAGGATACCTTTCATCTCTGAGAACTTCCTTGGAAAGAGATCCTGATATTCATGGAGAAGTTGGGTCACCTTGCTTACCATTTCGTCATCCCAATAATCTCCAATGGTAGCATACTTAGGGTTTTCTTCTGACCCAATGTTTACGGTCTGCATCTTTAGGGGTTGAGTCACTTCAAGTGCCTCTACTGCTGGTCCATGCACTTCGCAGTGTCCTTCTGACTTAGGAATATTAATGTTGCATGGATCGTCATCCTTGTCAATTGCGAGGTTATAACATTCTACTGCATTGGCTTCCTGTACCTTCCAATCAGGTTGATATTCTGCTATTTCTTGATCATCAAATACTTTAGTATGAATCAAGCTAAAAGCTGTGTCCAAAGCAGGAGAAACCTCATTAATAGAGAATGTCAGCACAAAACTATCAACAAGACATTCCCAACTTATAGTACCATGGTGAAGCTCGACCTCCAGATACCAATTCTTTACTATGGGTTCCAGGGTGTGCACAAACCTATGTACCCATTCTTCATGAGGTACATGCTTCCATGCCTCGTAGCATTGCTCCAAATGTCCTTGAGGACTAGTCTTACCATTAAAACTGCTTCGAACCACCTGAGGTTGGTCCCTGAATCTTAGGTAAAGGGACTTCTGACATGCTTCCCAACTATGAATGTAATTCTTGTGACCATTCCACCATCTGGCTGCTGTGGCTCTGAATGCTGAATCCAGAGTCTCCATTTTCTATGAGTCTGGTACCTGTTCTGAGAATTGCACAATAAACTGTTATGGGTCTGTCGAACCATCAAAAATAGGTAAGGTTCGTGTCTGTGAGCCAATCCATCTGAGAGACTTGGTAATTCTGGAACATCGATGTCCATGCAGCTCATAAAGTCTGTTCTGCCATTTTTCTAACCCATCATCTGAATTCGTCATGCAGGAGTTGTCGCACTGCCAATCCATGATACCTTCAGCAGTAGGATCAACATAATCTTCCTCCTTAGCTGTGATATTTTATATGTGATCCAAAACATCCTGGTCTTCATCTTTTACTGACTCTATGTATCTCTCTCCTTGTGAGGGGTCCAGTGGTACTATGACTCGCAAATCTTTCCCTTAGAAAGTCATCTGTCTCTTCTTAAGGTTAATGACTGCCGCATTTTCCATTGCCCATTAAATTCCTAGCAAGGCTAGATAGGGGTTGTTGTCGTCAATGATCTCAATAATTTCGAAGTCTGCTACAGTACAGACGCCATCAATATCTACTGGGACATTAGGGAATCGTCCTAGGGGCACAATATTCTGCTGATTGGCTAATCTCAACTATATAGGTGACCAATCAAGGGTAGGTTTTCCCATTTGTTCCCAAGTTTGATTAGTTAAGACATTTACCTATGATCCTAGGTCCAATATAACATCAGTCATATCATACTCTCCTATCTGAGCATTCAATCTCATTTCCCTACCAGTTCTTTTGACTCTATTAACAGCTTTTTCCTTACCAGTACTTTGCTAAGATTTGCAGGAAGCAATAACTTTCTGTAGCTCACTTAAAGCATTCTTATTTCTTAGGAGATTCAGACAACTCTGTAAAAAGGAGGACAGTGTACTTACTTTGTCCGTCAGAGCTTCTTGCGGCTGCAATTGCTGCTGACGTGGTTGCGCAGGTGCTACTGATGTGCTAGGATCAACAAAATATTTCTTGGCTTCCATGAATGTCTCTTTTTCTCTTTCGATATCAAATGCTGGGACTTTCGCTGGGGCCTTATGAACCCAAGCCTCATCAGGCTGTTGCTCCTTATTTTGTACTTCCATAGTAGCTCCACTCCGAGTAACAACATTAATGGCTGGGGCAAGTCTTTTCTCAATGGAAATCATCTGAAGATTCTGAGTAGGGGAACTGGTTCTTTCCTGAATCTTAGCTATCAACTGCGGGCATTGCTCGATCACATGATCTTCTGCTTGGCAATACCGACATGTCGTAGTGGGGTTCAGACAGTCTCTCGCTAGATGCCTAGCCTGGTTACAGTTGTAACACACAACCTGGCCTCTTCCTCTTCTGACCATACCACCTTGACCACGACCTCCAAAAGCACCTCTACCTGATGCACCACCACGGTAACCATAGCCATCATTGATCTGTCCCTCATTTTGTACCCGATAAGCATCGTAAGTCCGTTCTCTCATGAGGTCAAAGCTGCAACACTCATCTTCGTTGTGTCCCACCGATTTACAGAACTTACAATAAGGGTTCTTAGGGACTTGCACATACCTCTACAGAAGATAGTAGTCTTCAGGTCGATGCTGGCCAGTTGTCCGACAGATCTCACAATATAGAATAGTAGGGTTGAATGGGTTTGGCGCACCAGTATTTAGGTAGTTTCTTACCACAGGACACTGTTCCTTGTCGTGACCTTCTGTCCGACATTGTGTACACCAAAACTCTTCGCGACCATTTTTTCCTTTCTTCATATCGCGAAGCTCCAAATCCATCGCTACCAACTGCGCTTGGATTTGAGTAATACCAGAATTATCTTCGACAGGAGTGGTTTCAAGCTTCATCATGATTTCCAGAGCCTCCTGCTGGTTAGCAACCTTCTGCTGCATGAGTGGAGTTCTGATATGCGGTAGCAACACTGCAATGAACCATTCTTTGTGCTACGCAGGTCCAATGGGGAAACTGACTTGGTCTAGTAGAACTTTGAATCTTTGATCAAAATCCCACACTGATTCACCGCACCTTTGCAGAATCTCTTTCAATTCAGTGATGCACTGCGACCTTGATTTCAGCTTCTTAAATTCCTTTATCATTGCTGCTTTTATCTCAGCCAATGCATGGTTCTGAGTGCTGGAAAACTTCATGAACCAGGTCAGAGCATGGTCTCTGAAATAAGTAACCAGCTGCGCTCTTTTTGTATCTTGATCCATAATGGTCTTAGTAGTCCACACTGCTTCACATAAAAACCAGAACTGTTCTGAATCCTCTGATCCAGTTCCTTTGAAAACAGGTAGCTTAATGTCATCATGCATGTGGGCCATAGCGGATCTAGGGGGGGTTGGAGGGGGACTGGAAGTAGGCGGGGGGGAACTTACTAGGGTAGACTGACCTGCGATAGGAATACTCGGGCTAGGGTGACTTTCATACTGCGACGAGTTCTCAAGGATAATAGGTCTTCGCTGTGGGGTTACAGGAGGGTTTCCAACAGAAGGGGTTTCTTCGGGTTCTGAATCTGTGGGATTTACAGGGGAATACTCAGTATGCTGACCCTAGGAATAGGATCTAAAATCTCTCTTGTACCTTTTTCCACTTCGCAGCAAACCATTTTGCTCATCGAAGGTATTTTCACTTGCAAACATAGGTTAGTAATACTAAATCTAACAGTCTGATTCAATTAGCAATATACCTTTTTTAGCTAATAGCATTTTAATTCTCAAACTAAATGAAATCAAAAACTTACCCCTTGGTCCTTTGAAAAACTGGTACTCGGCTTCACTAAAGGAAGTACTCGTGTCGATGGCGAACTCTGTCACAAATTCTTTGAGGGTTCACGTTGTCCAGAAATCAACAGCGCAAGATATCTTGTTGTTCACCCTTTTCAGTATATTAATTCTTGCGGGAGTCCAATCAGGAAACTGACGTTCTTGGAAGTTTGTCCTTCTCTCTGTTAACCTAGATAACCACTGGTGCAACTCTATGTGGATACTACCAAAGAAAATTCATAAACATCACAAAAAACATACCTTTGTAAAAATTCGTTTGCACTACGACACAGATCTTTGTTCTCTTGCTCAGCGAATTTCAGATAAGTCTCATCAAGATAATCATCGATTTCTTTCACAGAGGGTCTCCAGAACATAGCCCTCGAGGTACGATGTAAACCCCTCTTGAGCAGATACTGAGTTCAACCAGCAACGGAACCAATTTGTTGGGCTCTAGGGCAGACCCGGGCTTTATACCATTAACTTCGCACCAACAAAAGACCCACAGTGCTGGCCCTTTCGGCAACAACCTGTGAACAAGTTGCAGTCTCACCCAAAATAGCTATGGGGTGCTGCAGAATCAGGTTTCTGCAAGCATAAGAGAGATATTACTGTACCTTTAGCCTTTAATAACTTATATTCATATAACACAGAACTTCAACATTCACATATATAACTTCACAGCTAAATAAACAGACAGTGACTTGCTTAACCCTTTCTTAGGAATTCACAGCGAAGTTATTTAATTGGCAATGATCTTACTTATCAGATGTATATTTATCAATGCATAAAGAACAAAACAACAACACAACAAAAATCACAACACACGATATAACGTGGTTCACCCCCAGTGTAGGGGTTACGTCTACAGAACTGTGTTTTATTCAACTCTTTACAAAAACCACAGTTTTGATCTGCGCACTCAGCTACAGATCCCTTCAAGTCCTCAAAGTCGCGCACACAGCAGCAAGCCTCTACGCACACAGCTGCAGATTTCCTTTATCACCCAAAACCCTCTGCGCACACAGCTGCAAAGGTTGTCCATGCACACAGCTGGGACTTAACCTTCTCTTACAAAATAGCCTTAGCTTCGCATCAATTCATCTTACATCAAAAAGCCTAAACTGACTTCTTTACAAGAGTGCTTATTTATAGTGCACTTATTACAAAACCATGGGCTTAAAACATAGGCACCCCGAACCCTAAACCCTGTATTTAAACCATGGGTTTATTACAAAAGAAGGTTTTTATTCAACCCCGACACCCCTAAGACTATTTTGAGTCATAACTCCACTTACAACTCCCATAACTCCGCGGAGTTACCCATCTTAAGGACCGTTAGGGTCGTGCCCCAACAATTTTCGATGGCTAATTAAATGTTGAGAAGTTTTCCTAAGCGACAAAAAGATTTTCTTCAAAATTTTATTAAAAATTAGAGTCAATGAGCTTTTGGTGGTTAATGTATTCTTGGATCAGTCTTTTAAGCTACCAAAAGTTGGGCTTTTCGGTGGCTAATGAACTATTGAGACGTTCGCCTAAGAAACCAAAAGCTAAGCTTTTCTTTTTATGAAAAAAAACATAATAGAAGGCGTTCCAACTTTATTAGACACATAAAAATATTTCATAATGTGCCCTAAAAATCTTGATCACTATGCAAAAATAAATTTTCTGAATTTGACCTATTGGAGACCAATTTATTTAGTAGATAACATCTGGCTCCTACTCAGGGATGGGAACCTTCCCATGAGGTCCCAAGAACCCTATATCAAATATCTTTCCTGAAAAACAAGAATTAAACCTATCTTCTACTATTCCATTGGGCATGGAGTTTATTTTGCAAAAACAAAAACAACAAAAATAATATTTTACAACAATAAGGCCTTAAAGCCTTAGATGAAATAGAGTTTCAGAATCGCCCATTTACTAGGCCATCAAACACCTCCTTTCCTTCCATATTTTGCAATTTGAAAGTGTTGTTTTGTTGCACCTAATCTATCACAAAAGGGCCTATACATAGAGAGTCAAATTTAGCATGCTTTCCCTTGTCCTGCCTAACAACATCCCATTTCAAACCCAATCTCCAACCTGAAATTTGTCCACCTTTTCCTTCTTGTGAAAAATATTTTTAATATTCTTTTGATGAGCTTCTGACTTCTCCACCACCTATCCCCCGACTTGCTGTAACTCAACCATATCAAGCATCCTCCTTACCATGTCATTTGGTTCATCCTGTTCCTCCTGAAATAATTTTGCAATTAGTAGAATCAATTGAATGGGAAAAATGGCCTCAGTACCATAAACTAACTTGAAAGGAGAAGTCCCTATGGATTTTTTGTAAGTCACTCTGTCAGCCCATAGAGTAAACTTTATCTTAGAATCCCAGCTCTTTTGATTATTCTCCAATAGTTTTCTAATGATTCTAGCTAGTCTTTTATTGGATGAATCAGCAAGGCCATTTCCTTGAGGGTGATAGGAAGTGGAATGCACCAATTGAATTCCCATTGACTTACACATGTTAAAAAATGCCCCAACTTTAAAATATGGTGCATTATTAGTCACTAGCCTTACTGGGAAACCAAATATGATAAATATGTTCTCATATAAAAACTTCATACTGACTTGGTGAGTGGCATTCCTTCTGGGGACTCCCTCTATCCACTTGGTGAAATAATCTGTGGCTACTAGGATCCACTTGTGCTGACCACTTGATGAAGGATTAATCTCACCTATGAAATCAAGACCCCACTACTGGAAAGGACCATTCACTACAATAGGTCTAAGGGGAAAAGATCTGAGCCACCGCTTTCCTATGAATCTTTGGCACTTGTCACAAGCTCTTACAAAGGTACACACATCATAGAAAAGAACAGGTCAATAGTACCCAGCCCTCAAAATATTATGGGTTGTGGTATTCTAGTAATGATGGCCCCCACACGTGCTTGGATGAAACTGATCTATGACCTAAACTGACTTTTCTTTATCTAAGCATCTTAGCAAAACACCAAAAGGATATTTCCAATACAACAGCTTATTGATTATACAAAATTTAGCAGACTTAAGATTAAGGGCCCGTGCTTGAGTCAGGCTCATCCCAGGGGGGAATTCTAAACTTTGCAATAAATGAATAATACCTGAGTACCACTTGCATGAAGACAAGTTCTCAGTCACCTGTTGGTTGTCATGTTTCTCTTGAACTTACTCTGCATCTTCTTTTGCTACTACCTCTGTTTGCAGGTTTGCTGAACTTACACCAATGAAATTCATTTTTAATAGATCACAATTTTCTTTAGCCATGAGCTTAGCTAGACCTTGGAATTTCACTAGCTTGGTGGGATTTAATTCTATGTCAAACTCAATAATCTTGGAAATCCATTTATCTCTCTTTCCATCAATGTTAGGCTGGGTCAAGACATCCTTCACAGCAGTTGAAGGGACATAGGAAAGGACCTTTACATGTAGAATGTAAATAATGAAGGGTTTCAATGACTTGATGAGAGAATAGGCCTGTTTCTCAATAGAATCATATTTCAATTCAACATCCCTCAATGTCTTCCTGAAGAAGGCAATGGGGTGATCAAAGCCTTCATCATCTTTCTGTAACAGAACTGCTGCCACTGTGTCATAGGAAGGAAAGGAGAAAATGTAGAAACCCTTGGTGTAGTCTAGACTAATCAAAGTTTGAGCTTCCATGATAACCTTCTTAATGGCTTCAAAAGAGTTTCTTGCTTTCTCTGTCCAATTGATCTCATCTTCCTTTCTCAACATAGAGGTTATGTGTTTTACCAATTCAGAAATATTTGGGATAAACCTCCTGACAAAATTTATCTTACCTAGGAATGGCTGGATATCCTTTTCTGACCTAGGTATGGACAACTTCTGGATTGCTTCAACTCGAATAGGATCAATCTTCGCACCTTCTGCTGAGACTATGTGACCTAGGATTTTTCCCTCCCTGAGAGCAAATTGAGACTTCTTTGGGTTCAGAGATATCCCAAACTATCTACACCTCAAAAACACCTTCCTCAAGTGCTATAAATGTTCTTCATGGTTGTTGGAGTAAATAGTGAGGTCATCAAGGTATATGAGAACAAACTTGTCTTTCAATCCCACAAAAGATATGTATATGGCTCTCTGGAAGGTGGCCACAGCATTCATTAGCCCAAATGGCATCTTGGAATACATGAAAGTACCCCAGGGAGTGGTAAATGTAGTTTTCTCTTAATCATTAGGGTGTACATAAACTTGATTGTAGCCAGAGAAACCATCTAGGAATGACATGACACTAGCTCCTGAGACTCTTTGCAACAGATGCTCCATCTTGGGAAAGGGGTAGTTGTCTTTCTTAGAACATTTGTTTAGGTTTCTGAAATCAATGGATAACCAGATCTCCCCATTTTTCTTCCTCACTATCACTAGGTTTGAAATCCATTTGGAATATATCAGTGGGATTATGATTTTTGCATTCAGGATCTTTTGGATTTCTTTCTCAATCACTGGCAGTAGGAGGGGATTGATAGGTCTTATATTTTGTTTGAAAGGGATGGTATCCTTTTCCAAAGGATTCCTATGTTGGATGATAGTTGTGTCATAGGTTTTCAGATCACTGTATTCCCTAGAAAATACATCAGAAAATTCTTTCATAAGACTACACAGTTCTAACTTCTAATTAGCAGTTAACTCAGAGGACAAATTTACTAATTTTGGATGACTTTGGATACCTAGGTTGTGCTCATGGACAGTAGGGTCTTTCTCCCTTTTGACAAGTTTAAAGGGGACATCATTATGATAAAAAATCTCTTCTAGGGGCACTAGACCTTGAGGTATATAATTTCTAGGTAGTTGAACAATATTCTGATTTCCTATTTTACCTCTTGATTTGATCCTCTGGGATTCTTCGATATTTAGGTTTTCTTGATCAATATGAGTATCAGAAAACTCATCTATGACCTGGAGAAATTTACTGAGTTCATCATCATTTTCAAAAACTTTCCAAAATTTCACATTATCAGGAAGGGATGGCCTGTACTTGACTTGGATCTCATAGCTCAGCTTGGGAGGCAAAAGGGGAATGAACATACTTGCAGAAATAACAAGGGAATCAGCTAGATGGTTCATAGTGTTAGCACCTCTATTTTGAATAGCTGAGAAAAAATATGATGGAGGAAGTAATAAAAGGATACATGAAACTTGGGTAAGTTTAATAGTTTGATTCTATTGTTAAATAGCGCATAATGGTCAAATTGGAATGTAATCCGATGGTATAGAGTGATTGAGGTGAAGATCTACGGGTTAAAATAGATCTGCTAGATAAACATGCGTAGGATATAAGGAGAAGTGGATATGGTTAATGAAGTCTCAATATCAATGGTGATGAAATAAAGTGGATGAAATCAATGATTGATGAATACTTTGCTGAGTAAATATGCACATTTAAAAAAATAGAAAGGGCTAGCGGAATGTGTACATCCAATCCTAATCCAACAGATTAAGCAAAAAGTGGGGTCTCATCGATGGTTATGGTCGGTTACAGAGGATAAATTTGTGGGGTGGTTGAAACATAAAGGTGGTAGTGAAATGTAAACCACGTTACACGTGGTGACTCGGAGTGGATTCCGTAGAGAAAAGAAGTTAAGAGAAAACCGCTTATTGGAGCCTCCGGAATAGACTGTTATATAAAGGTGAAGTTGACTTGGTTTTAAAAAATCATTTTTATTTGTATGCTATGGATGAATGAAGGAGATAGCCTGCCATATTTCTGAATTCAACCTTACATATCTACAATCACAGTCACATGTAAAGCTTAAACACTTAAGTTTCATTCAAAGGATTATCGCCATTGTCTGTTATGGAAAGAGAATAGGGGTTAGGAGTTTTAAGCCGAGTTATGGATGAAAGGGAGGAATTTGTTGTTGATAGAGATAGAAATGTGTATGACCCAGTTTTATCAGTTGGAGAAGTATCAGTCTCTAAGGAACGGTTATGGTGGTATTATTTGCAGGGAAATGATGTTTTAAGTTTCTGCAAGTCTTTTTCGTATTATTTCACCATTTAACAGACTTTACCATTTCCAGAATTTGTTGAATGGTGCGCAAGTAGTTACTCACCTTCTGAGAGAGTCATCATGAGTCATACCACATCCAAAATACCGTGTAAGATTGATGCAAAATCCATTCATGGAATACTTAACTTACTTGATAGTTTCCCGGACAATTGTGAATCTGTGAATGAGTCTGTCTTAGTTGAAATGTACAAAAGTTGTAAAACCGAGATCAGATGTGAGTTTATGTCCAGTATTATTAATGAACGTGAGTCATTAGAGGGTCTATTTCTGCCATATAATGTTTCCATTTTCAAAAAAGAAGTGCAATTGGTTATGTCTTTGGTTTGCCAAATTTTAGGTTTAGATGATGACATTCATATCAATGAAGTTGTCCTGGGTTTTTTTATTGAGAATGAGTTAAATTAGTCCTGAGTCCCAATCAGTCCGTTATTTCAGTTTGGATGAGTATTTAGTATACTTCATTCATATCCAGTTAGTCGAGTTTCCACAGGTCAGGTTTTTCAAATACCAGTCATACTTGTTGAACATGTTGCTATGTTCAAATGTAACAGAATTACAATTTCTGTCCACTATTTTCTCTCCAAACCTTCCAAAGCAAATCAATATGTTTGAGTTTGTAAATTCCATTATGTACAAGATGTACAAGTTGTTGTTTCATGTAGTGTTACCAGGAGTACTAGAAGAAATTAAAGTCATGCTGCAATCATCCCTAGAGGATAGAGTAGGGGACTGGTTCTTACACAAAGATTTTACTATTTTGAGGGTGTATGGTTTCACTGGGGAACCGTACAAGTTACCTGTTTTTCTGACTCCTAGAATTTTTGCACTTGAATTCATGAGGCAAAGATTATGTGCAGAGGAGGAGCATTTTGGAGCATTCAAGAAGTATTCTAATATTAAATTTCCCCTTAAATTTGGTCCATTTATCTTCAAAAACAAAAGTGCCTTGATTATTGTGGAAAAATTATTAGAAATTATGGATTTCTAGAAAGAACACAAAATCAATTATGATCCACATCATATAATTTCTCAGAGGGAGAAATCAAATAAAAACAAACCATTCGATCATCAGGTCATTGAAGGTTTAGAGGAAGTATCCAATTTCTCTTGTTTTGTATAAAGTCTAGGAATTGATGAAAGTAGAAGTAGTGAGTTGATTACAACAGTTCAAGCACCAGAAAATCCTAGCATTTTGACTAAAAGAAGCCTTTCTGAGATTGAAAATATGGATGTGGATGAAAATAGTTCATGTAAAAAGACTAAAATGCTTTTTCAGGATGATCAAGCTTCAGGTGAAATAATTTCAGAAGATTTGAAGAAAATAGTTTTGTTCTCGAAGAAGTCAGTGCAAATGCATCAGTTTTCCTTTGGAGGAGAAGATAGTGCAGAGCCCAATTCAGGTTTCAAATCTAGAGTAGAGTTCATGTCAAGTTATGTTGAGAAACAGATGCAATCGTCAAAGGAAACCAAAAATCTACTTCCTTGAGTTAGAAGTCTAGGCAACCAAAAGGCATCATTGATTTCTAGTTGGGATGTAGAGAGGAACACATTGAAGTTCGCTATGGTAAGTGAGAAAAAAGTCTTTGAAATGGAAGTAAGGCAAGATAAAATCAATGTACCTAACAAGATACAACTCCACAAACAGATGAGAGATATTATTTATTCATATTTATTACATGCCATTATGAAAATTAACAAGTTGCAAGCCGTTGTAGATAAATTGGAAGTCCAATTGAAACAGGAAAAAGTAGAGAAGAAAGCAAATTTGATCTAGATTAAGAAGTTGCAAACAGATGTTATAAGTTCAGGAAGTGAACCAAGAAATGCACAGGCCAACAAAAATCTTTTGGAAGAAAAATATAATACTATCTAGGTATTGAAAAAGAAGCTGAAAATCCCAAATTCTGAACATGCTCAGTCCCCCGAGTTATTTGCATTACAAGAAGAAAAAGATAAGGTTTATCAAGAGATGATGGATTACAAAGGCAAATCCTTGAAATTGCAGGAGGAAAAAAGCAAATGGGAAATGGAAAGAAGTGAATTGATGACCCAAATTTCAAAGTTGAAAAAAGATCAGAACGATGAAAAGGAAATCATGGAAGAACTGATGAGCCAGACTCCTGCTGATACAGATTTGTCTCTTGTAAATATTGAAAAACCTTTAAGTGAATTTTCTGCTGATGACTTGTTAGTGCCAATGTCATAGGTGAGCCTAAAACAGGTGGAAATCAAAGAATTGAAACAATAAAATGAGAAGATTAAATCATAATTGGCCAGAATGATTGAAAATAAGAATAAAATATTAAATGATAAAAGCCAATTGTAGAAAAAAATTTAATGAGTTGAAAGAAAGGAGTACAGGAAAGGACCCTCTACAAGGAGCTAAGCATATAATCTGGGATACATTATCTGTGGAAGTTACTAAGTTTAAACATTATATAAATTTTATTGATGATCAGAGTGCATTAGTTAACTTAGCCACTTAGAGATTAAAGCTGGCAAATGAGACCATGGAGAAGAAGCCTTTAAACACAGCTCAAAATGCTCTGAATTTCTTGAATTCCTTAACATATCAGAAGTTATAGGAGATTGGGATTAAGGATAGAGTAGCTATTGTACTATGGTTAAAGAAATTCATTTACAAACATCAGCTCGTGAAGGTGGTGCAAGATAAAGCAAATGCAATGTCTTCACAGATAAATGATTTCAGGCGTGCTTTTAAGGAGTTATTTGAAGGCGGCCTCCCTTCTTTCTGGAACAATGAGGGAAGATTATTTTCTCAGGAACATTATCATAGTCTGTTAGTGCAAAACTGCATGGACCATTCCAAGTTTGAAGACTTGGTAAGAGGACTGACTGGGAAAATCATCGTAGAGAAATCAACAAAGGATTTCAAGATATTGCAGAAATTTCTGATCGTTAGAGGAGGATTTCCCACTGTATCTTATGAGGCCTATGTGGATCTGGAAGTATCTATAAGAGAAATGACAGAGTATGAAACACCTTGTGCAGAACAATGGAGGACTATGGAAAGATTCGGGAAGACCAAGTATATTCTTCATCCTTAAAAATAGGTGTTGCGCATCGTGGCGCTGCTTATTCAGGCCTTGTTGTCACCAAGTTGATTATAATTAAACAATCTGTTATCAGAATCGAAGCATGTAGTTTATTCCTAGTTGTTAGGGATATAGTTACAAAAAACTTTGACTAACATATTATTCAGTTATTGATCTTATTATGAAGAAGTTATTTATGAATATATTTGAATTTACTTGAGGTATTGGGTGTTGGAACCCATATGTTTGATCGATGTTTTTTTAGGACTTATAATTTTTGAAATAACAAAGCTGAATGCTAGTTGATCATCAAAGATTCCTGTGTCATTTATGTTATAGTCTGTGCTTTTCCTTTCTATGTGATCGTCTTCTTAGTGCTTACATTCCATTTTGTTTTCCTTGTATCTGAAGCGTAGTGTTGAATAGTTCATAATTCATGATTGTTATTCTCTGGCTATTGTTTCAAATATTTCATAAATATTTCTGCTAAAGTTGATATGAAATTCATCTTATGATGCTCTATGTTGATGGATTGTTCATGTTTCTTTCTTGTCCACTTGAATCAATGAATGACTGTGACATGATGGTTATCTTTCCTTAGTTGAAATCCCATGTATGAAATATTTGCAATATATTTATCTCTTTGACTCCATTTCCCAATGGTTATATGTGTTGCTTCAACCATTTGCAGAATTTTAAAGTATTAATTCCTATATCTAGCCCTGTTAAAATTTATATTTGAGAGGTCCCTCTCTGGAAAGAAAAGCCAGTTTCTTTTTGAAGTGGTTTTTGCTGTTACCTTTGGGATTTACCTTTTACAACCTGGGTACATTTTGAGTGTTAACAAATTGGTGTTGTTTCCAGGGAATGAAAGTGAAAATCAGCCCTAGGAAGAACGACAAAGTTTTAAAGATCAAGAAAGATTTCTTTGGGAAAACAAGATTTTTTGTCAATAAAGAAGGTTGTATATTTGCCCTGGCGATTCCAGTTTAAGAATATTTCAAAATTCCAGAAGTCATTCTTGCTTTGAAAAGACATACACGAGGTAATTCTGATACTGAAATTCTAAAGAGTTTGGAAGATCCAGAAAAATTGTTTAAGAAAAAAGATAAAGAAAGATAGATATTTCTCTATTTGGTACATCATCTTCTCGAGATTCTCATAGTATTTTTGATCAAGAATGGGAAGTTAATATTGGAAAAAGTTTGTTGAAGTCTAAGTCTGAATCTAATCTTAAAAACGCTGAATTTAACCTCCGTAGATTAGAGTCTTATTTACTTAATTCCCTTTGGAGAGATTTGCAACAGTCTGCAAAAGTTGAAGAAACACTTGTCATTCAAAATACTCAAAATTCCTCGGTACCTTTGAATCCACCTAGGCCAAAGGCAGCTATATTTTCCCCTTTGCATTTACCTATTGTATTGCATGACCTTCCACAAAATTATTCCCAAAGAATTTCTCTGTTTGATGGAGAAGGAGACATAACTGCAAAATAGCATGTGGCCAAAATTTGAAGATTTTGTTGACTTGGAGGAAGTCGATTATGCAGATGTAAACATGTGGTTTTTTTCTCAGAGTTTATTAGGAGAAGCAAAGAAATGGTTTAAAGATTTGCCAGCCAGATCTATATTGACTTTCCAAGCCTTCCAGAATGCATTTTTAGAAAGGTGGGATGACAAACAGAATCCTTTGCAACTTTTGTCCCAGCATAATAGTCTCAAGAAGGGAGGTTTCAAATCTGTTCTTGAATTTTCAAGCAGGTTTATGAGAGTTTATAATTCCATTCTAGAAGATATAAAACCTTATGTAGCTGCTGCTAAATTACATTATGCTAGAGATTTTGATAATGACTTTGCATTTTCGTTAAGAGAAAGAAAATAAGCGACTCTTGCTGCTATGTTTACAGATGCTTTAGAAGTGGAAGCGAATATGATGGGGAGTGGAAAAATGAAACACAGAGATGTTGATAGGAGGAAAAAAGAAGAAAATATGCCTTCTACTTCTTCTTCTACTACTGATATGAAATTTGAAATGATGTTGAAGACAATGGAGAAGTTGATGGATAGGTTGACTATGGACAATAGATCATTTAATAGAGAACAAGCTAATCCTCAAATCAGAAATCCAAATTTTAGAAGATCAAATCCTCCTATTCCTCTACAAAATAGGAAAAGAGATATGAGAAATCCAAGAAATCAAGAAGAGCAGCAGATTCGACCACCATTCCCTAAGAATTATGTTGCTGATGAAGAAGATCTTGCTGAGAATGAAATTCATCTTTTTGGGGAATTAGATTCAGAGATATATCTTATTGAAGAAGAACATAGCATGTTTGCACAGGAAGATGGAAATGAAGAATTTGAAAGGGATTCGGAGCAGTATCAGAGGGGTTATCTACATGCTATGGATGATGTACATAGGAAGATTAGATTGAGAAATAGAGAAGTTGTTATACATAAAGGGAGGCTAAATCCAAATCATCCTTCCACTAGTTCACTAAATACAGAAAAAGGAAAAGAAATACAAAAAGAGTCTGTTGTAAATAAAGAAGTTGAAAACGAAATACAAAAAAAAAAAGGAATGAAACAAGTGGCACCAATAGATGTAGAAAAAGTTAATTCTAATTTTAGTTTGCATAATGAAATTTCCAAACTAAAAATCTCTGTTCCTTTTAATGAGTTGTTGAGAAATAATGAGTACAGAGATACCATAACAAATATGGTTAGAGTTCAAGGAGAATTTCAGTCTGACATTTTGGAGTTAACAAATGACAATCCTACTATTTCATTTGGGCCAAAGGTTGAAAGTATAGATAATGAAGAAGTTCCTTCTTTTTATTTGAGTTTGAATGTGCATGATATGGTGGTACATAATGCAATGTTGGATTCAGGTGCATCACATAATTTAATGCCAAAAGGAGTGGTTGAAAGCTTGGGGTTAGAAGTGACAAGACGCTATAAATATTTGTATTCCTTTGATTCCAGGAGGGTGAAGTGTCTTGGTTTAATTAAAGATATGGTAGTAAATTTGAATAAATTGCCATCTAAAACAATAGTAATGGATGTGGTAGTGGTAGACATTCCACCAAAATTTGGGGCGTTGTTATCAAGGTCTTGGACTTCAAAGTTGAAAGGTAGTTTGCAAATGGATATGTCATATGCCACTATTCCTGTCCAAGATGGGAGTAGGAGGCCGTATAGTGAGAAAATAACTCCTTATGTAGTGAGCAGTCAATATAAGACTGAAATTCATCATATATATGCTGTTGATACTGACTTGGGTTCTTCTATTTTCTTTAATGATACTATCCTGTGTGATTTGGATTCTACATTGCAGATGAAACCTGAAGAAAATAAGAAGGAAGGAGTGATAGAATAAAATGCTTTGGAAGAGAAACAAAAAAGAGAAGGTTTGTGGACTATGTATTTTGATGGATCCATGCAAAGGTTGGCACTGGTGCGGGTGTGTACATAATTTCTCCTATTAGGGATTTTAAAGCTTTATCATATAAGTTAACATTTGAATGCACAAATAATGTAGCTGAATATGAGGCTTTATTACTTGGGTTTCATGCATTAAAGGACTTGGGAGCATAGCGGATAAGAATTTTGGGAGATTCAGAGCTTTTGATAAATCAGGTAAATGATAGTTATCAAACCAAACATCCTCGGATGAGAGCCTATAGAATTGAGGTATGGGATATGATTGGTAACTTTTTCATAGAGCATACAATCAAGGTGATTCCTAGATATGAGAATACAGTAGCTGATTCTTTGGCAGTAGCCGCTGGAAAATTCAAAACCCCAAGTGCTGGTTAGAAGGAATATCAAGTGGACATTGTTAATAGGCCATCTATACCTGATAATTCTAAATATTGGCAAGTGTTTGAGGACAATATGCAGACAAAAAGGTTTTTAGAATTGTAAGGATAATTTGTAAATACTCATATTGATGCTGAAAACGATAATTGTGAGAATTTCCAAGATGATGAAGGAACCGAAGAAGAAAAGAATGATGTTGAAAATTTGAAGGGAACCTTAGGAGGAAAGGATATTATCCAATTGAAAAATAATTTTATACCAAGAGGTTTGATCCCTTTAGAAATTTTTTTTGATCAGAATGATGTTGCCGAGAATCCTAAAGTGAAGCCTACTGAAAATGCTGCCGAGGACAGGAATATTGGTATTGAAGAAAATCCAAAGATTGTAAAGTTGTCCAAAAATTTTCCTGTAAAAGAAAAGGAGGAGTATGTCAATTTAATGAAGAAGTATACAGATGTATTTTCTTGGATCTATGAAGAGCTTAAAGAATATGATACTTCCATAGTACAACATACTATTCCCATCAAACCTGGAGAAAAACCTTTCAGGCAAAAGCTTAGAAGAATAAATCCAAAACTGCTGCCAATTATTGAGAAGGAAATTAAAAAATTATTTGATGCCAAGATTATTGTGACTCTAAGATTTTCAAGATGGGTTGCTAATTTAGTCCTGTTAGAAAGAAGAATGGAGAAATAAGGTTGTGCATAGACTTCATAAATTTGAACAAGGTCTCTATGAAAGATAATTATCCTTTACCTAAGATGGATCATATATTGCAGAAGGTGGTTGGAGCAGAAAGAATTTTGATGATGGATAGTTTTTCTGGTTATAATCAGATTAAAGTGCTACCTAAAGATCAAGAGAAAATTTCCTTTACTACACCATCGGGCACTTTTATTTACGCAAAAATGCCTTTTGGTTTGAAGAATGCAGGGGCTACTTTTCAGCGTGCCATGGATATTGCTTTTGCGGGAGAAATTGGAAAATTTGTGGTAATTTACATGGACGAGATCACAGTTTATTCAATATCTGATAGAGAACATACTCATCATTTGGAAAAAAAATTTCATGAAGTGCAGGAAATTTGGTATATCATTGAATCCAAAGAAATTAAATTTTGTGCTAGAAGAAGGGAAATTGTTGGGCCACACAATATCCAAAGATGGAATAAAAATTGATCCTAATAGAGTCGGTGCAATCCTAACAGTAGGAGAACCAAGGAGTAAAAAAGAAATACAGTCATTCCTGGGACAAGTAAATTTTTTAAGAAGGTTCGTGCCCAGTTTTGCTGAAATATTAATGAATATTAAAAATATGTTGAAAAAGGGCCATGAGATAAAATGGATAGCAGAAGCCAGAAGGTCTTTTAAGGAAATAAAACAAGCTATTTCGGAGGCTCCAGTGTTGGTGAGTCTAGATTTCACTAAATATTTTCTAATATTTTCTTATGCTTCGGAACATACTATTGTTTCAGTTTTGTTACAAAAGAACAATGAAAACATGGAGCAACCCATAGCATTTTTCAGCAAAATGTTGAGGGATGGAGAATTGAAATATGATATCATGGAGAAGTAGGAATATTCTTTGGTCAAAGCATTGAAAGATTTCAGGGTATATATTCTTCACTCACATGTAATTTCTCATGTTCCAACTGCTGTGGTAAAAGTTATTCTTACACAACCAGATCCAGAAGGAAAAAGGGCGAAGTGGATAGTGACATTACTGGAGTATGACAAAGAGATTAAACCTACCAAGCTGGTTAAAGGGCAATGATTGGCGAAAATGATGACGGATTCAAACTGTGAGTCTTTACAACTCAATTTATTATCCAATTAGTCTCATCAGTTGGATACAGAGGTGGAAATAATGATTGACTTTGTTGCATCTCCATGGTACTCTGACATTGTGCATGTTATTTGAAATTTGCAAGTTCCTGCGGGATTGAGTAAATCAAGAGCAATATCAGTAAAGTTGAAAGCTACTAAGTTTCATATTATAAATAGATATCTTTATTGGAAGGATCTTAGAGACGTGTTACTCAATTTCCTTTTAGGAAATGAAGCCCAACATACAGTAAAATAATTTCATAAAGGAGATTGTGGAGGACATCACTCTTGGAAGGTAACGACAAATAAAATTTTGAGAGTAGGTTACTATTGTCCTACATTGTTTTTAGATGTGTACAAAGAAACCATAGTATGTCACCAGTGTCAAATTTTTTACGGTAAAAGAAAGGTAATTCCCCTTCCTCTTAATCCAATAACAGTAGAAGCTCCTTTACAGCAGTGGGGTTTGGAATTCACCAGAGAAATAAACCCAAATTCTTCAAGACAACATAAATGGATCTTAACAGATGACAGATTATTTCACAAAATGGATTGAAGCAATTCCTACTAGGAAAGCAACTGAGACCGTAATTATGGACTTTCTTGAGGAGAACATACTGGCTAGGTTTGAGTGTCCCAAAAGAATAGTGACAGATAATGCAGCAGCTTTTAAATCCAAAAAGATGATTAATTTTTGTCATAAATATCATATCAGCTTAAATCATCAACTGCTTATTATCCATAGGGAAATGGGTTGGCCAAGTCTTCAAATAAGAGTCTGGTAAGGATTATCAAAAATTTGTTAGAAGATAATAAGATATCTTGGCATACCAAACTCAAATATGCTTTATGGGATGACAGGATTAGTACTAAAAGAGCGATTGGAATGTCTCCTTTCCAATTAGTATATGGAACTGAATTTTTTTTTCCAGCATCATTGGGTGCTCCAGTTATGAGGTATTTTCAGGAGCAGCAAGAAAAACCAAACCACATGCCGAGAAGGATAAACCAAATCATTGAGTTAGAGGAGAAAAGGAATAAGGCATATGATAAAGTGCAAACACACTAGGAAAAAATGAAAAATACTTTCGATAGAAGGGTGAAAGAGGAACAATTCCATATTGATGACATGGTGTTAAAATGGGATGCTCCTAAAGAAGAAAAACATGGAAAATTTCATCATATGTGGGTAGGCCCTTATGTTATTGTAGGTCATAGAGGGAAAAATGCATTTCTTTTGGAATATCCGAATGGGGTTTCTTTGGAAAGTAACCCTGTCAATGGAAGGTTTTTGAAGCATTACCTGTCCTAAGATGGAAGGTAAAACATGTACCATATTTTTTAAATATTTGTTTCCTTGAAAGCAGGAGAGATGGTGGGCTGAATACTTTTGAAGCCCGGAGTGAAGGCCCTAAGATTTAGGAGGTTAACCATTTTCTTTAGTAGAAATATATCAGATGAAAAATAAAAGATTTGGGTGTTTATATGTAGAGATTAGAGACAGGCACCTGGTCTACGAGTTCTTTGATACCTCGGAGGGTGGATATCATTCCCAGTTGGAGCTAGTTGTTAGAACCTCTATTTTGAACAGCTGAGAAAAAATATGATGGAGGAAGTAATAAAAGGATACATGAAACTTGGGTAGGTTTGATAGTTTGATTCTATTGTTAAATGGTGCATAGTGGTCAAATTGGAACGTAATCTGATGGTATAGAGTGATTGAGGTGAAGATATACGGGTTAAAATAGATCCACTAGATAAACATGCGCAGCATCTAAGGAAAAGTGGATATGGTTAACGAAGTCTGAATATCAATGGTGATGAAATAAACCGGATGAAATCAACAGTTGAGAAATACTTCGCTGAGTAAAGATGCATGTTTTAAAAAATAGAAAGGGCTAGCGGAATGTGTACATCCAATCCTAATCCAATGGCTTAAGCAAAAAGAGGGGTCTCATCGATGGTTATGATTTGTTCCAAGGAATAAAGTTGCAGGGTGGTTAAAATGGAAAGGTGGTAGCGGAATGTAAACCACATTACACGTGGTGACTCGGAGTGGATTCCACAGAGAAAAGTAGTTAAGAGAAAACTGCTTATTGGAGCCTCCAGAATAGACCGTTATATAAAGGTGAAGTTGACTTGGTTTTAAAAAATCATTTCTATTTGCATGTTGCAGACGAACGAAGGAGACAGCCCGCCATCTTTCTGAATTCAACCTTACATATATATAGTCATAGTCACAAGAAAGCCTTAAACACTTAAGTTTCGTTCAAAGGATTATCTCCATTGTCTGTTATGGAAAGAGAATAGGGGTTAGGAGTTTTAAGTCGAGTTCTGGATGAAAGGGGGGAATTTGTTGTTTATAGAGGAAACTCAACAATTCTTACCTTAGCTGCATTTCTGTCCCTGTAACAGGCTTCTATCCTCCATGAACTTATACAAATGCAATGCAGAAACACAAGGAATGTATAGAATTAAAATACACAAAATAATAACATAAGTAAACTTCTACAAGCATCTACTTAGCCATTAATAATATTTCAACATGATCATAATAACTCATAAGAAAATAGATTGCATAAACAAGCATAACAAAGATACTTATTTGTGATGATTAAGTTGTTAAAAAACTAGCTCTATCGCTGAAAAATTCCACCCAACCATAGGCCATTGTGTTCATTAATCTCTCAACACACTGCCACCCCCGAGTTGGGCATGATTTCCACAAGGAACTAGGGAAACAACAGGCTTACACACATCCAACACAAATCAGAACATAGTCAAACCATGCTATAGCTGGTTTTCTTAGAATATCCAAGACAACAAGACACAACCAAACCAACTAATAGTTGGGATTTTTAGGATGCTAAGGTAATGGAAAGGTAGAACTTCCAAGCTAGTGAGCTCAACCACAGATCCATGGAAACCTACACAAGATCTGGCTTGGCCTCCTTAATACCTACACCACCCAACACAAGGAAGTATTCTCTTCACTGATACATAGCCCCTCAGGGCATACCTTACCTTCTAGTTCTCTTTAGAATGTGCAAAAACAATTTACCAACCTATTGATCTGACTATGACATTCCTCTCTTCACTAGGTTTATCAACCAATTCTAGCCTCTTCCATTCCTTGGTCTTCAAACCAAAACAAGGATGCACTACCCCACAATCCACAAGGAAAACATAGCCACACAGGATTCACTCTGAAACATAGAGAAACGAGGTCTCATACCACAAGGTCACTCATAAAAAACACTGCAAAACTTCATTTCTGCACATCGGATAGTTGAACCACCACACTGCATGTCTCCAAAGAAAAATGAACGATCCTGAAATGATTAAATGATAGATCCTGAACAACCATGGCATTCAAGAACAACAAAACCTTCTCGCTCCTAGGAGAAAGGACAATCTGGCATGCATCATGTGCTTTCTTGCTGTAGAAGAAATAATGCAGCTTCTGAGGCTACAGACCTCCAGACTTGCAGGCTTGCTAAATCAAGCCATCAAACTGCATATCTTGCTCTGCCGCAGGCATTAAATTCCTCACCAACTTCTGGAATAAATTGATGATTGAGGACAAAGGAAAAAAAGAAGGGTAGTTTAGGGTTCATGGGTTTTCGCATTGACATCTTGTCACACCCTATTGGCCCAAGATTTTGACTTGGAAGGTGGAGGGTGGAGGAGCCGTTGAATGTTTCATCGCATATTAAATTTATAATTTCCAATTTCCAAGGTTGAAAGGGAGGAAAACGAAAGTGCGGAAGGAAGAAGGATGACCATTCATTTCATTGAGAATTTGAGTTCTCGATTTACGAGTTTCGAAGTGCGGGAGGCAGAAATCAGAAGCTTGGAAGGCGGAAGGTGGGGGACCCATTGAATTTTTTGTCACACATTAAGTTTCTAATTTTCAAGTTCTGAGGTCGAAAGGGAGGAAAGAGAAAGTGCGGAAGGCAGAAGTCAGAAGGTTGACCATTCACTTCATCGAGCCTTTGAGTTCTCGACTCCCACTTTCTGAGGTCGAAAGGGTGGAGTACAGAAGGTAGAAAGAGAAGTGCAGAATGGACAGGTCTAGTGCGGAAATGATCACTCTGGTCATAGAAGGGATCTGTCAAGGGTGGAATGACTATTTTGTGGTTTCTAAGCCTAAGAATGAAGGTTGAAGTGTGTGTGTTAACACCCGTGCCCTATGATTGAAAAAAAAACAAAGGTTCTCAAAGTAAAAATTTTAATTTATCCACATTATGGGGTATGGGGACATGACCGTTTGGTATCAGAGCTATTGGTTGTAGCATTGGGCCCAGATGGGATAGAATGGATAGTGAAAGAGATAAGAGTACCCTATGATACCAATATTGTAGTACACTATAGTTTGGTATCAGAGTTGTTGTTTGCAGCACTAGGGCCTAAATGGGCCAAGTTGAACAATTAACAGAGTTATTGATAACATTAAGTAAATGGTTTTCTACTTCTGATTTTGTCATGCAGCTAATAGTGTGTTTGACTAACACATCTTTCAAAGTCAGAACGAAGCTTGTAAAGTGGTTTTTTGGCTCATCCATGAGAACCTACACCATTTTTGATGATGCACAGAACCCCTATAAGCACGAGGAAGATGTTATGGGAAAGAATTTCAGAGTTAGAAATGTTGATACAGAGTCTAATGGCAGAAGGTTTCAAGAAACTCCACCAGATATTGTAGCCACCATGACAAGATTAAGGGTGGAGATGCAAAGTTACATGGAATATAATGAAATATTGGTTAAGGCTCAAGAAGAGAAAAATCATTTGAATGCATCCATGCTACAGAGTTTGAAATACATCCAGAGGTAGATGAACTCAAATCATCGAATAGTAAATCCGGAAGGAAGTAGGAGTGGTGGTAGAAGAAGAAGAAAGAAACCTTCTAGTGGGTCATCTGAACTTGAAGGATCCACTAGGGATTCTATTGGTTGTGGAGCCTGATATTCCAGATCTAGAGATATTATTCAGTTGTGTTTGTACCCCAAGTGTACTTTACACTCATTCCCTTTTCCTTGGCCAACAATTTTGCAGACCCATGGTATTGGGTTAACCGTAGTATTTTCCCATGGTATTTCCCCTATAAAATAAAGCATTGTAACACAACTGTGTATGGTATTGTATTGTATTGAAAAAAATCTATTTGATTGTGTGAGAGAGTGGAGAGGAAGTGCATTGGTTTTGCTGCAGGTTGTATCCCTTCATCTTTCTGGATTGTAATAAAAGGAATGGAAATTTCTTTGTGGATGCAGCCCATCATTTGGGTGAACCGCATTATATTTGTGTCTCTCTGTAATGTGTTTAATGTGTTTTTCATCTTGTTTAATGATTTAACTATATATTTTTTATTGCTTTGTGGTCCTATTTTCTAAGAATTGGTATCAGAGGCAAAATGTCTATTTGGCTGGTAAACTTGCAGGAAATAAGGGTTCCTGATTCGAGTGGGAGAAATGGTGAAAGAAGGAAAGTTTAGGGTCAAGAAATTTAACGGACAAAACTATCAGTTATGGAAGATGCAAATGGAGGACTATCTGTACCTGCCATTGGGCAGAAAAGCAAAACAGTTGGCATCTATGAAGGATGAATAATGGGAGGTTCTTGATAGAAAGGCACTGAGAACAATATGGTTGTTCCTGGCTTCGTTGGTGGCTTTCAATATTTCAAAAGAAAAAACAACAAAGGGTGTGATGAGTGCATTGGGTAAGCTCTACGAAAAACACTCGTCTTCCAACAAGGTATTTTTAATGAAGTGTTTATTTAATATGAAGATGTCGAAAGGTGGATCTGTTGTCGATCATTTAAATGAGTTTAATACACTTACCAGTCAGTTAAGTTCTGTAAAATGAACTTTGATGATGAGGTTAGGGATCTTCTAATCTTGTGTTCATTACCAAAAAGTTGGAATAGCTTAGTCATGGCTGTAAGTAACTTTGTCCCTAGTTCAAACACTCTTAAGTTTGATGATGTTTTTGGTGTTATTCTTAGCAAGGAAATGTGAAGAAAAGGAACAAGTGAGAAATCAGGTAATGCGTTGACCATGGAGAGTAGATCGAGACAAAAGGAGAGAGGAAAGTGCCTAGGTAACTTTGACAAGTTTGGAAAGGGCAGATCCAAGTCTAGATTCAGAAAAATAGAGTGCTGGAGCTGTGGTAAGAAAATACATTTGAAGAAATACTGCAAAGCTCCAAAGAAGAAAGGAGACAGACAACAAGATACTACTCAAGAAGTGAATGTAGCAGGTGATGTGTTACAAGATTCTTTGATTCTTGCATTAGATAATACTAGCAATTACTGGGTAGTATCTCTAGGGGATTCATGTCATGCAACACCCCATAGAATTTTTTTTATGATTATGTTCAAGGTGATTTTGGGAATGTGTTATTGGGGGATGATGAACCATGTAAAATTGTTGGAAAGGGTAAGGTACATATTAAGTTAAATAATGGAAATGACTAGCTACTAAAACATGTAAGGCACATTCCTGCTATGAAAAGAAATCTGATCTCAACAAGGAAGTTGTGAGATGGTGGTTGTTTGTCTATGTTTGGAGAAATGTGGTGGAAGGTCACTAAAGGATCAATGGTAATAGAAAAAGAAGATAGGATAGGTATGTTATATTTATGTCCTCATAATATTGATTATTCTATCTCTGTAGCTTCGATAGAAACAGGTGCGGCGTTGTGGCATCATAGGATTGGCCACATGAGTGAGAAGGGGATGCAGATTCTCCACTCAAGGAAACTGCTTCTAGATATGAAGCAGGTAAGTTTGGAATTCTGTGAGAACTATTTTTATGGAAAACAGAAGAGATTTAGTTCTCTCAAGGTTGGGAAACAAAATAAGAGTCAAAATTTTGAGCTTGTCCATACAGATGTATGGGGACCAACTCAGGTACAATCTGTTGGTGTATCTCGTTATTATGTTACTTTGATTGATGTTACAACTAGAAAAACTTGGGTTTATTGCATTAGATAGAAATATTATGTGTTTGATACTTTTAAGAAGTGGAAAGATTTGGCTGAGAATGAGACAGGAAAAAGGTTGAAATGTCTCATATCTGATAATGGAGGTGAATATTGTAGCAAAGAGTTTGACAGTTACTGCTCACACAATGGGATTCACAGAGAGAAGAAAGTCCCTGGAACACCATAAGAAAATGGTGTGTCAGAAAGGATGAACAGAATTATCATGGAGCGTGCAAGGTGTATGAGACTGCGTACAGGGTTTCCCTTAAAGTTTTGGGATGATGTTATAAAAACAGCTGTCTATTTAATAAACAGAGGGCCTTTAAGTGCTTTAGATCGTGGCATTCTAGAGGAGGCATGGACAAGTAAATAGGTAAAATACTTGTAACATCCCTGACCCTCCGATCGGTGAAGAGGACACTACTATACATCAAATCATCTGAGGATCTAGCCCCATGAACTTGAACATACATATACATATAATGCTGAAGCATGATTATTTAAATCATTAAACATATCACGAAGCATAATCATTCATTATACACAACAGAAGAAAAACATATCAATCAACACTTCATGCATATACAGATCAGCATTTAACATGTATATCAGCATTCATTAACTATAAATATGATTACAGACACAAGTTAGGTAAGAATACTTATCTTATAAAGAGCTTGTTCTGCAACCAGCTACGTCATTGCAACGTTCCACCCAACCATAGGCCCACATGCTCTTTAATCTCTCAGCAACGCTGCCACCCCCAAGCCGGGCATGATTCCCCAAGGAATAAGGAACTAACAGGCTTACACATAGCCAAGGATAACAACACCTCGAGGGTACACCATTTATCCAAGCCAACATAGTTGGGTTTATCAAGCAAACAACAGATCAGCCAAGCCAACAAAGTTGGGTTTATCAGGCCATCCAGGAGTTGGGAAAGGATAATGTTAAGCTGGTAAGCTCACTGAAGAGATACAGACACAAACACCAGAGCCAACCTGGCTTCTAGAACACCCACACACACCCAACACAAGGAATTCAGTCCCTTCTCTACAACATAGTCCCTCAAACCCTAATCTTCCCTCCAGTTCTCTTCACGGGTTGTGGAGAAGAAAGCCAGCTTAGTAGATTTGTCTGTGTGGTTCTCAACCCACCAAGTTTATCAAGCATCTCAGGCCCTCATTCACCACTCCAAATTAGTGCGAGGACAAATCCGCTGCATACAAGCATCCAAACAACTATTCAAGCTTTTACAAGGGAAAAACACAGTCAATCCATTGTGGAAAACAACATCCCACAACAACTATGAACCCACAACAATTCCTCAAGGCAATCGCTGGAGAAAATTACATAGACATCAATGGTAAAGGAAAATGATTCTCAGTCTGTGCATGAGGGGAAAAAGACATAGTCAAAATGAAATGTGGATGAAACCACTGACCACATAGTGCAGAGACTCACAGCACCTGATTGATCCTCAATATAATCATTATAGAACTTGCATAGGCAGAGGAATGGGAGAAAGAATAGACTACCACTCTATATGGGAAAGACCCAATGCAACCCATTGAACTATCCAAGAAAATCATAGCCTCAAACCAACAATGGACATAACAAAACCATACGCAATCTGAAATTGATGGGAAAAGCACAAACTCTACGTGAATCCCCGAGTAAAGAATCAATCCCCAGTCATCAAATCCGTGAGGCAGAGAGAACTATATTTTGCGTGAATGGGGAAGAAACCCCTCAGACTAGCGATCCTGAGAGAAAAGGAGAACCCCCAACAATGGAATGTGGATTCCTTTAACTCCCTCGTGTGAAGGAACTGAACAGACTCCTGATCGGGGTAGTGGACAGGCCAAATGATGCATCGTGGAGAGAGTGTGAGGGGGCATGGGCGTGGTAGTGGCCTTCCTACCAGACAATTCGTTGTCCCAACTAACAATGGAATAACTAAGGGTGGTGATGACACATGGCTCCTCCCGCATGACTCAATGTTCAACATTCCCCTTCCTTATCCTTTAGAAATCATACCCCTTCTCAATTTAGTCACCGCGAACATAGTCTGTTG
>LPNX010018721.1:390632-442116 GCA_001517045.1 Pseudotsuga menziesii | reverse complement strand
GCCTCGCGACAAATCCCTGCGCACTAACCACTCATGTGCCTTATGTGATGTTTACGGGCATTACTCCCATCACTGTCCCGATCTCCCCGAGTACAGAATAACTCTCTTTGAGATGAACAATCTCGATATTGAGACGGTGCCCCTCACCATTACGGAGATCCACTCCCCAGATCTGGATCTGGAGACGGCAAACCTCACCATTGAAGAGATCCTCCCCTCAAATCTGGATCTTGAGGCAACCCAACTCCCCATTGTGGAAATCCACCCCCCGGACTCTTCTTCTTCTGGAGAGTTCGAGACCATTTATATGTTTTCTTCCATCACCACCCCCCCGGCAACCGATCTGACAACCCAAACATTCCACAGTGATGAAGAAATTCTTGAGGCTCTCACTGCCCCAGATTATCCCTGGGATGACATGCACCATCGTTCCTACTTCCTCCCAGATGAATCTTCCTCTAACACTACTACCCAATTTGTAGTTGAATCCAAAGACTGCATGAGTACACCAGCTAGATTTAGGGTGTACATCTCTGGTGTACTCATCCTGTAGGGTGTATTGGAAACTGGTGCTACTCCTGGCACAAGTTCAATGGTGAAATCAATGTCCCTCTGTGGAGGAAGCCCTGGAATCTCATCAGGAAACACATCCTTGAATTCCTGTAACACTTGATAGTCCTCCAACCTAGGAGTTTCATCTCTTGTTGGTTCCAAAATATGAGTTGTATACAACTGGTAGCCTTTCCTATAGAACTTCTTCAAATGCATTGCTGAAACCTGTCTTACTGAAATTACTTTTGGAATACCTTTCATGACTACCTAGTTTCCTTCTTCGTCCATGCATTTGAAAGTCTTGTTACAACAGTCAAGCTTCACTTGGTGGGCTTCTAACCAATCCATTCCAATGAGTAGAACCTGGGTCAATCAAAATAGAAACAAGTTGTTCAACAATCTTACCTGCAACTTCAACCATAGTTGATTGATGATCTACCTAGCGGTCCTCTAGTGCTGCATAAATTCTAGGGACTACTCTGGCTACCTGACACATTGTTTCTGCTCCTTGAATGTTATAAGCTGGTCTTTCACTTTCATTCTCATGTGGACAATATCTACGCAAGTGAGGTCCTTCACATTTCCAACATTTGAGTGGACCTTTTTTCTGATGTGGCTCTTTAGGCTTTCCACCTATCACTCCAATTGGATTACTCGCAGCTTGGGATGGATGCTTTTGCTGATTCCTGAATCTAGAAGGTTTGAAACCTTTCTTTCTTTGGTCAAATTTTTCATTCTTCTTGTCCTTCCATTCCTTATGGTAATCAGGTTTACCTTTGATTTTCTCATAGCAATATTTATCCTTTCTTATTGCTTCTTGAAGAGTCCTCAGCTCATAGAACTCAATTCTATCTTTGTAGGCTTGAGGCAATCAACTTAGAAACCGCTGGATATTTACTTTTTCATCTCTGATGTACTAGACATACCTCAACAATTCCAAGAATTTATTTTCATATTCATCCATGGTTTTCTGTCCCAATCTCAACTCATGGAAATCCTTGATCTTGTCATCATAATACCTGTCAAAAAGATATTTCTTTCTGAAATAATTCTTGAACTATTTCCACTTCAGTTTTCTCTCGTTGATCCTCTTTACTTGCTTGAAATGTTCCCACCAAATGGATGCCCTTCCATTCAAATTGAATATGGAAACTCTTGCCTTCATGTTTCCTGAATAATTCTGCACCTGAAAGTACTTCTTTATCCCAAGAAGCCAAGATTCAGCCTCTTGTCCCATCTTTATCTCATCATCAAATGTAGGAGGTTTATCTTTCCTAAATTCATCTCGAGAGTGATCCCTATGGTGTCTTCTTCTTTTCCTTTTATGAGAAGATGAACTTGTATCTCCACTGGATTCTTTAGAGTTAGGTGATCCACTGGAATTCTTTCTTCTTCTCCTAGTGCTACTCTTACTGCCTTCTATCCTTGATGTACCTTTTCTAGAATCTATCTTTTTTGGCAAGTCTATCAAGATTTCCAATATGGTAGCATTCAACTAATTCTACTCTTCCTGGGATTTAACCAAGCTTCTCATGGTGACTGTAACCTCGAAAGGTGTCCCCTGGAATCTCCTTCCATTAGACTCTATGTCATCATTTCCATTACAGACATTTTCTCCCATGGCATATTCTGCTCACTCATAAGAATCTCTAGCATCATACCCATCATGGGTTCTCATGACTGAACCACCTCTTGCTTTACCACACAGTCCTCTCTAGAGTACTACTCTTGGAAGTTATCTAAAGTTCTACAAATGTGTTAGTAGCAAACTGTTAGATGCATAACATTAACATAAATCAAAACTACTTACCTTTTCTTCTAGAATTTTTATAAAACAACAATTATGCTAAAACATAGAATTTTCCCTATTTAATATTCAACTCTATGACCACGTACAGTCTGCTGAAATCTTCTGAAAACCGACTGAAAGACAGTCAAAAATGACATGAAAAATCACTGAGAATTTCCTTCGAAAAACCAAATTTCCCTAGGCCCAATCGAACCTCTTCCCAGCTCTTTTTCTGACATTTTGGTGGTCAATCCAACTACACTTCCGATCTACATCGGCAAGTAAGTTAATTGTTCATCTGGTGCATATTCATTTGAGCAACTGCAACAACAAAAAAATATCTTCCTCTGGTTTCTGTGGTCATCCATCAGCGCGTTGCTCATCTAATTCCTTCTGCGTATCAGGCCTGTAGTGGTCTATCATTCTGCAATGGTGGCCAACAATCCCGTTATAATTTCCATGGACCAAAGTTTGTCGATGATCGGCATGACATCCTACTATGGAATTGGACACTTAGTCCTCTGGGCATCCGCAACGACGGTTTCCATAAGCCCTAACTCTTCTGTAGTGTCAGCACTCCTGAGCACTTCACTCCATCGTAGTAGGTTATCGGATCTCAGAACCCTTATACACTAAACACCTTCGCATCGATGAGTGGAGAGACTAATGCATCGTTGGGATAGTTGTCTAAGCTTCCGTAACGCTGGGTGCTCAATCAACTAATTTCTGCTGACGTCCATCGGTGGTCTCATCAACTAAATTCCATCGATGATTTCAACACATAAACAAAATTTCAAAACATTCTTCTTCTGTCAGAATTCAGGCTTACTACGCATCGGATGATTAGTCCCTTTTGCTTCCGCAACGGTAGCCCGCAATTGAACTATGTCTTCCATAGCTTCTAACTCTGTCGGTAGTGACAACGACTATTCTCCTCCGATCGGTGACTGAAACACATCGACATTGGCTAGCGAAACCTGTATGTGTCAGAGAATTAGTGCACTAGGAATCCGCAACGGCGGAGCTTTGAGCCACTAATTCCTTTTGATGTTCATCGGTGATGAATAGTACTAAGAGTTTTCGATGGCTGACAAAATCAACACTTAGAAAAATTTTCATTTTTTCTCTTTAGTCTTCCTATGTCCTCCGCGGTCACAATCCCATTGGTGGTCAAAAGTACTAAGCGCTACACATTGACTTTTTAGTCCATATGGAAACCGCAACGACGAGCTGACAAGTAGCTAAATTCTTCCATGGTGTCGGCGATCCCAACAACTATTTTCGGACAACTAAATTTCTCCTGGGGTCTACCGCCGCATCGATGGTTCTGTCACCTAAATTTCACCAACGATTTTATGGGTTAGAAAAATTTTCAAAACTTTTTCTCTTTTACTTTCACTTTCTTCTGCTGCGTCGGCTGTCGAAACTACTAGCAACTGCTGCATCAGATGGTTAGTTCCCTAGTCACCCACAACGGCGAAAATCCATTCAACTAATTCTTTTCACTGTTCATCGATGATGAATACCTCTAACATGTTTCGATGGCCGATGAAGTCAACACTTAGAAGAATTTTCAGAAACTCTACGCCATCGGCGGTCAGAGGCATAGTGGTCTAGCGATCCGCAACGAAAGCAGTCAATCGGCTAAGCATCGATGATCCATCCATCTAAGTGTCCTCCGTAGTCTTCCTGGAAAATTTTCCCAAAATTTTTCCTCCACATTCTTCCACTGCATCGGCCGTTAGATCAACTATCCATCGGGTGGCCTTCCCACTAAGTGATCCAATGGGCCGATAGTTCTGGCACTTAGAAAATTTTGAAGTTGAGGTATTTCTATCACAATTTTCTGATTGTTGCTGGCCAGAAGGTAAACCTTCTTCTGCTATCTGATCTGTCATGGCCGATTCAGGCCCATGCTGTAACCAAATCTATGATACCACACTGTAACGTCCCCGACCCTCCGACCAGCGAAGAGGATGCTACTATACATCAAATCATCCGGGGATCTAGCCCCATGAACATGAACATACATATACATATAATGCTGAAGCATGATTCTTTAAATCATAAAGCATATCACGAAGCATAATCATTCATTATACACAATGGAAGAAAAACATATCAATCAACACTTCATGCATATACAGATCAACATTTAACATGTATATCATCATTCATTAACAGTAAATATGATTGCAGACACAAGTTAGGTAATAATACTTATCTTATAAAGAGCTTGTTCCGCAACCAGCTACATCGCTGCAACGTTCCACCCAACCATAGGCCCACATGCTCTTTAATCTCTTAGCAACTCTGCCACCCCCAACCTGGGCATGATTCCCCAAGGAATAAGGAACTAACAGGATTATACATAGCCAAGGATAACAACACCTCGATGGTACACCATTCATCCAAGCCAACATAGTTGGGTTTATCAGGTGAACAATGAATCAGCCAAGCGAACAAAGTTGGGTTTACCAGGCCATCCAGGAGCTAGGAAAGGGTAATGCTAAGCTGGTGATCTCACTAAAGAGCTACAGACATAAACACCAGATCCATCCTGGCTTCTAGAACACCCGCACACACCCAACATAAGGAAGTCATTCCCTTCTCTGCAATGCAATCCCTCAGACCCTGATCTTCCCTCCAGTGCTCTTCAGGAGTTGTGGAGAAGAAATCTAGCTCAGTAGCTCTGTCTGTGTGGTTCTCAACCCACCAAGTTTATCAAGCATCTCAGGCCCTCATTCACCACTCTAAAGCAGTTCGAGGACAAATCCACTGCATGCAAGCAGCCAAACAGCTATTCAAGCTTTTACAGGGGAAAAACACAGTCAATCCATTGTGGAAAACAGCAGCCCACAACGACTAGGAACCTGTTATAACTAGATATTGTTCTTAGTTTATCTGTTTGTTTTGTCCTAATTTTCAACCGTTGGTTTAAAATGATTTTATATTTCATGTTGATTTTAAGAATTTTTGACAATCAATAATTTTGGTTGGATTTAATGCTTTTAATGGTTGAATCATTTCATTATTTTAGTTTTAAGGTTTGTTTTTTGGGCTTATTAGTTAATATGTACATTTTTAAGCTTTCAAAAACTTATAATAAAAGTTCATTCCAAGTTTTGATTTATAATCTAACTCTCATTTTTTAGTCCTTTGTCAAATATTTTCATGAGGAGATTACTATAGCAACTCTGTTTTTCCTGTTTTTGTCATTGTCATTGGGAGCAGATTACGAGGAGATGGAAATGAATTCAGGAAAACAAAAAGATGTTGTTTTCTAGAACATACTCATTCACAAAAATATCTCTCATTTTTGCAACATCTTTTATCGTTTGAGAGATTCGAATTCATCTTTGTGGCCTATTTTCAGGGTTTGAATTATTTAATAATTTCCTGTTTCAGTCACAAATTTACATAACATATTTCGATCAATTGAAAAGGAATTTTGAAAAACCAAGAGAGTATTTTGTTCATAACATAATCATTTAAAAACACCTCTCTCAAGTTTTACACAGGTGTTGCGTATCGAGAGATACGAAGGTGTCTTTGAGACCCAAATTTCCAGAAATTCACCAAATTTCCCCAAATCCAATTTGTTATTTTTGGGTTAATTATCTTTAAATATTTTGAGTTATCATGTAACTAATTGATGTAACCGTTTCAAATTTCAACCTAGAATGTATTTATGGAACTAATTTACTTTTGTAATGATAAAAGGAAGACAAACATACAGTTTTGAGGAGGGGATTTTTCACTCAAGGAGAGGCTTTTGGAGCTTTGATTTCTCAAGCTAGCACTTATAACTCTTATATAAGTGGATGACTATTATTGATTATATATAAACTGATAATCCCTTTTACCTATCATGTTTTTTCATTTCTGATCTGTTTGATTTCTCAGTCTACAATTTCATTTCTTGTTTAAATTTTTATTCATGTAAATGCTTGTAGCCTGTGGGTGGAATTAGTATTTTATGTGTAATGTTTATGGCTTATTGGGATGTATTTGATCCCCGATTTATCCAATTTGCATGATTCAGTTCTGTATTAGCTTGTGGATATTTATTTCCTCCTTGTTGATGAAGTTTTTAAAACCCTAAAACCTATTTTATTTAATTTTACTTTTGAGATTGTGTTGGCTTGTTCTTCGGGTAGTCTAAGAACAATTTCTGGCACAAACATATTTGGCGCCGTTGCCGAGGATGAAGCCGAAGTATATCTTCCATGGGATATCATTATTCTTCTAATTTTGAGAGGTGAGCAAAGTCAGAAAATATTTTAGACTACAAATTTTCACTGATGACTCCACAATTAAAGATTCCACTGCAAGGAGAATTTTGTTGACAGAAAAATGAAGTAGCCAAATGGAAAGACTGGATATCAGCTTGTTACTTTACTCCATGAGGTTTTGTTCTTATTCATCAGTTCTTTCCTATCTTTTCCATTGCATGTCAAAATAATTATTTTTTGTTTTGTCTATTTCGATGATCATAAACCTTCAAGTACATATCCCACTTTGGAAGAAGAAAATCTGCATTCTTCTTGTGTTATTGATGTTGATCCTATTCCTTCATTTGAAATACATGTTCAGCAGAAATTTCTTAGTTCCCGCTATGAGATTATCATGTTATGAAGAAGAAGTTGCTACTCTTCAACCTCTTACTATTGATATAAGAAATAAGTTTCCATTCTTGACTTATGGTCACTTTCATAATTTTATTTGTTCAAGTTTTGATCAAGGGTTTTATTTAAAGGTCTAGAAACAGTTTGAAAAGCCCTTCGTTTCCATTCTTGATCCAAAGTTTAAAAAGAACATCAATAGAGTGGAAGAGAATGCTTCACTTTATGATGAATATAATGAAGACATTGAAGTTTTAAATTAGAAATTTCATGATCTCGTGGATTCTTGGATGGAGTTGTATTTTTCAAATGTTTCTAATGCTCCATATTTTCGCATACTTCCTATTTCCAATCATAAGTATCAGCTGCCTACAGACTCTTTATTGCATTTATCACATATTTTGTGGGTTTTCTCAAACAGTAGCATGCATGAAATTATGATTCTCAGTCAAATGGTTTCTTGGCTTCACTGTAAGTATGATTACACTTGATTGGGTTGTTTCCTCCGATTAGAAGTAGGAGTAAATAGCAGAATAAGCTCGCTATACGAGCATATAGATTCTTTCCAGTATGCTGGTTTGTAGCAGTATTTTTTGATTTCAGAGATATGTGTTCAGATTTTGACAAAGTTGCAGAGATTTGGTAAATGACTCCATCACCCAATGAAATAGGCACAAGGTCTACAGGTTCTTGAAGCCTCACAAGGAGAACTTCATCTCGTAGCAAGAGCCAGATGTTATAACTAGATCTTGTTCTTAGTTTATCTGTTCTTTTTGTCCTAATTTTCAACCCTTGGTTTAAAATGATTTTATATTTCATGTTGATTTTAAGAATTTTTTCCACAATCAATAATTTTTGGATTTAATGCTTTTAATGGTCGAATCATTTCATTATTTTAGTTTTAAGGTTTGTTTTTTGGGCTTATTAGTTAATATGTACATCTTTAAGATTTCAAAAACTTATAATAAAGGTTCATTCCAAATTTTGATTTATAATCTAACTCTCATTTTTTAGTCCTTTGTCAAATATTTTCATGAGGAGATTCCTGTAGCAACTCTGTTTTTTCTATTTTTGTCATTGTCATTGGGAGCAGATTATGAGGAGATGGAAATGAATTCAGGAAAACAAAAAAGGGTTTTTGTCCAGAACATACTCATTCACAAAAACCTCTCTCAGTTTTGCAACAGATATTATCGTTTGAGAGATTCGAATTCATCTTTGTGGCCTATTTTCAGGGTTTGAATTAGTTAATAATTTTATGTTTTAGTCATAAATGTGCATAACATATTTCGATAAATTGAAGAGGAATTTTGAAAACCCAAGAGAGGTTTTTGTTCATAAGATACTAATTTAAAAAAACCTCTGTCATTTTTTACACAGGTGTTCCTGATCGAGAGATATGAAGGTGTCTTTGAGACCCAAATTTCCCCAAATCCGATTTGCTATTTTTGGGTTAATTATCTTTAAAGATTTTGAGTTATCATGTAACTAATTGATGTAATTGTTTCAAATTTCGACCTAGAAGGTAGTTATGGAACTACTTTAATTTTGTAATGATAAAAGGAAGACAAACATATAGTTTTGAGGAGGGGAATTTTCACTCAAGGAGAGGCTTTTGGAGCTTTGATTTCTCAAGCTAACACTTATAACTCTTATGTAAGTGGATGACTGTTATTGATTATATATAAACTGATAAGCCTTTTTACCTGTCATACTTTTTCATTTTGGATCTGTTTGATTGCAAAAATCTACAATTTCATTTCTTGTTTAAAGTTTTATTCATGTAAATGCTTGTAGCTTGTGGGTGGAATTAGTATTTCATATGTAATGTTTATGGCTTATTGGGATGTGTTTGATCCCCAGTTTATCCAATTTGCATGATTCAGTTCTGTATTAGCTTGTGGATATTTATTTCCTCCTTGCTGATGAATTTTTTAAAACCCTAAAACCTATTTTATTTAATTTTACTTTTGAGATTGTGTTGGCTTGTTCTTCTGGTAGTCTAAGAACAATTTCTGGCACAAACAGAACCCATAGAAATTCCTCAAGGCAATCGCTGGAGAAAAATACATAGACAGCAATGGGAAAGGAAAATGATTCTCAATCTATGCATGAGGGGAAAAATAAACAGTCAAAATGAAATGTGGATGAAACCACCGACCACACAGCATAGAGACTCACATCATCCAATTTATCCTCAATACAATCATTGTAGAACTTGCACAGGTAGAGGAATGGGAGAAAGAACAGACTACCACTCTATACGGGAAAGACCCAACGTAACCCATCAAACTATCCAAGAAAATCACAGCCTCAAACCAATGATGGACATAACAGAACCATATGCAGTCTAAAATTGATGGGAAAAGAGCAAACTCTGTGTGAATCCCTGAGTAAAGAATCAATCCGCAGTCATCAAATCCGTGAGGCAGAGAGAACTATATTATGTATGAATGGGGAAGAAAACCCACAGACTAGCAATCCTGAGAGAGAAGGAGAACCCCCAACAATGGAATGTGGATTCCTTTAACTCCCTTGTGTGAAGGAACTGAACAAACACTTGATCGGGGTAGTGGACAGGCCAAACGATGCATCGTGGAGAGAGTGTGAGCAAGCGTGGGTGTGGTAGTGGCCTTCCTACCAGCCAATTCTCTATCCCAAATAACAATGGAATAACTAAGGGTGGTGATGACACATGGCTCCTCCCCCATGACTCAATATTCAACATCCCCCTTCCTTATCCTTTGGAAATCATGCCCCTTCTCAATTTAGTTGCCGCAAACATAGCTGGTTGGGTTATTTAATTAAAAAATGCGTGTTGACATGATGCCACAATTGAATATATGTCGTATGTCCCGATATACCATCGGTGACCATTCCAAGTCAGAAACACAACATAACCAAATCTATGGTGGGGCCTTGGCCTTTAGCTCCGCACCAAGATTATTTACAATATATGCAAGCGGGGTTAAAACCGGGGTATTACAATACTCATTTCTGAGAACTTTTGGTTGTGAAGCATTTGTCCACATTGATAAAGATGATAGAACAAATATTGAGGCTAAATCTAAGAAATGTACCTTTACTGGATATGGGGTTGATGATTTTGGTTATCGTTTGTGGGATTATGAAAAACAAAAAAATCATTAGGAGTAGAGATGTAGTATTTAATGAAAAGGTCATGTACAAAGATTAGTTGCAGGGAAAGAAAGTGGAAAAGGAAAACACATAGTACACAGTGCTTGATGAAATGAAAGAAAATGAAGTTCCAAAGGCACCATCATAATCAAGAGCAGTAGCAGGTACCTGAAACTCTTGCAACAGTAAGAAAATCGACCAGGTTAAGTAGACCCCCTGAACGATTCTCTCCTTCACTGTATTATTTATTGATGACTGATTCTGGTTAACCATAATGTTATGAAGAAGAAATACAGGTAGAAACTAGAAATAAGTGGGAGCAAGGCATGGATGAGGATATGGACTCATTGATAAGAAACGAGACTTGTGATCTGGTTAAGTTTCCTGCAGAAAAAAGGGCATTGCAGAATAAATGGGTTTACAATTTGAAGGAAGAAGGTGGAGGCAAGAAGTGGTACAAGGCTAGACTTGTTGTAAAGGGGTTTGCACAAAATAAAGGTATATACTTTGATGAAATATTTTCTCCTATTGTTAAAATGACTTCAATTAGAAGTATTTTAAGTCTAGTGGTGGTAGAAGATTTGCATCTTGAATAGTTAGATGTAAAAATAGCCTTTCTCCATGGGGATTTGGCGGAAAATATTTATATGCGGCAGCCACAAGGGTATGAGGTACAAGGGAAGACGAATTTGGTTTGCAGGTTGAAGAAGAGCTTGTATGGCCTAAAGCAAGATCCAAGGCAGTGGTATTTAAAATTTGATAGAACAAGGTTATAATAGATGTCATTCTGACCACTATGTTTATTTCAAGAGGATAGATAACAAAAGATATATTATCTTGTTATTGTATGTGGATGACATGCTTGTTGTAGGGTCTAACATGCAGAATATAAATGTTAGGATATTTAGACACTTAGGAGTTAGTTAAGATCAAATTGTGTAATATATCCATTAGGTAAAAGTGTGTTTCTTTAGTATGCATTAGTATGCATTTGTAAATATTATAATCCGATGGTCATGATATGTTCTAGACATAGAATGATTCGACGGTTCAACTTCTCTTAGATCATACCTACCATTGATCCGTGGCTTAACACCCGATTAGTCTATGATCTCTATTTAAAAAGCATAGAGGGTCCTTGGCTAGTTGATCAATTATGAGAAGCCCATGTAACTTTCTTTCTTTTGCATAATAAATTGCTCCAATTAGCTATTTGGTTGGGGCCATGGACTGTTTCCCTCTCAAGGATTTTAACCATGTGACAAACATCAGTGTGTTAATCTGTGATCAATTTGTGTGAAGCGGTTGCTCAAGGTGTTCGGTATTTTGGGAGTACCTTATGTACCCGAACATGGTATCAGAGCTTTTATGAAGAGCCGCTTTCGGTTTTGATCAAGATCTGGAACCGGTGTTGCCGAAACTTTGAAAGAGTTTCTGGTTCTAGATTTTATGTGCATTTGTGTCCTGTGGGAGCTATTCCATTATGTCTGAAGTATCGTTTCCATTGCAAAATAGTTTTTGTTTCACCGAAAACCGTTTCCATTTGCTCCAAAAACACCCATTTTGGCAAATCTGAAGGTATAATGTTATAGTGACGGATTTGTTTTTTGTAAATCTCTCATATTTTATTAGTTTATTATTAGATCCTTTTTTTTTTAGTCTTGGACTGTTGCCTTCCCTGACTGCGTATCCTCTTGACCGTGCACATTGCATGATCGCGGCGAATCAGAAATAGTAAGGGAAAGTTTTTTTTTTTGTATTCTCGGCTACGTATGCTCTTTGTTGTCCACCTTGTGCAATCACAGCAAATCAGAAACGGTGAGAAAACTTGAAAACGTAGACTTTTCGGGTAAGATAACTAAGATATAACCCCATTGTGTGGAATTTTTTTTTTTGTTTTTGTGATTTGCAGGGAAAGAAAGCAAACACAGAGAATGAGAGAGAAGAGTAAAAAAAACAAAAATCTCCCTTCCTCTTCCCATTATTTTACGTACATTTTAAACTTAGCTCACTTGGTCCAAAGTTTCTTTATTACTTAATAGGTCTTGAGTTCAAGTCTTATTAAGCTACTTTTTAGTACATGCAATTTCTATTTTCAAGTTACTTTATTGTAAAAGTGCATCTCACATAAATAAATAAAATAAAAGTGAGTCACTTAAGTCTTTTAATTTATTGTCCCACTATTTAAATGTCACATTATTATAAAAGTGAACATCACTTATTCTACAAAAGTGATTCACTTCAAAGAAACTTTATTCTAAAAGTGATTGTCAAAGGTTGATCTTGGGAAGAGGGGGATTCTTTTTTTTAGTTGGTTAAGTTAATATCTGCCACGTCACTATTGGGGACATATTCAACTTTTTATTTGATCAAGCATAACTTCATCATCCATAATCAGTTTTAAGTATCGTTTTTTTTTAAACCGCATATTTTTTCGAGCTCTTTGCATTTAGATAGTTATTTTATATTCTTTCAGCCATTATTTTATAGTATGGCCTCCCCTTGTGATATTATACTTACAAGTTCTAACTATTTCTCATGGAAATCTCGTATGGAGGATGTGCTGCGAAGTAGGGCACTTTTCAGGATAATCTCAGGGAAAGAAATATAATCCACTGATGATGATAAAAAAATTAAATGGAAAAATAGATGTGATGAAGCTCGTGAATTGATTGGGATGTCAATCTCTACTAATTTGCGATTCCACATATCTGCAATTGATGAACCTAATCTCACTGGGGAAAAGTTGGAATCTATGTTTGGTAAACACAATGAAATTCGGGGTCATCAAATTGAGAATGAGTCGCTTTCTTTGAATCCAAATGATTTTTCATGCATTCAAGACTATTTATCTACGTATAAAACTCTTAGACTATTATGTGGAGAATGCAAGATTAAGAAAGAAGACAAACAATGTATTTATCATATTCTTTCAAAACTTGGACCTGCATATTCTGTTTTTGTACCTACATTCTACTCCATGAAAGAATCCTTGATTGCAGCTAGCTATCAAGAGCCTAGCCTTGAATCCTTTTGTGATTCCTTATTTCGTGAGGAAGATAAGCTCATTCATCTTGGAATAATTAACAATGCGGATACATCTAGGAAAGACTTATTGTCCCAACAGAAAGAAAAGTCCAAGCCTCCCAAGATATCAAATTTTCGCAATAATAAGCAAAACAAAAAGGGTCTCAAACCTTTTCAGTTGGCTCATTCTTTAAAAAAATGACAAAGGATCCAAGCAAAAATGAAAGAAGATTGAGTGTCATTGCAATTTTTGTGGAAAAGATAATCATGATGAATCTAAGTGTTATAAGAAGATGGCAGCCTTGGAAGCAGCAATGAAAAAGCACCACATCATCCTAGATTCGTCTTCAGAATCTCCCTCTCATGGACATGCACTTTGTGCTTCTAGTTACTCTTATACTGCATCTTCTTCTTCTACTTCAATTGAATGGTTCATTGATTCTGGAGCATCTTCTCATATGGCTAAGGATAAATCCATCTTTTCTACTATGCATGAATGTAACACCAAACAAATATTTGTTGGTGATGATAGATCTCTAAGTGTTGTAGGATTTGGAACAGTTCCAGTATAAAATGGTCATTTCAGTGATGTACTATGTGTTCCAAAATTTTTTTGCAATTTGTTATCAGTCTATCAAATTACTCATTTAGGTGAAGGTAAAACTGTGATGTTTACACCTCACCAAGTTGTAATGAAGGATTTTAAAAATCCTCAAAATGTCCTTGCTACTAGAACTGTTGATGAGATTACCAGGTTGTACAAATTTAACAACTTTGGGTCATCACCTTTTCTTTCAGTTTTTGTTGCTCATAGTGATAACTTGAGCAAAATTTGGCATGAGTGATTTGGTCACTTAAATTATCGCTCATTGCAACAACTATGTAAATACAATATGGTGACTGGTCTTCTGCCTTTATCTTGCAAGGATGGTGTTTTTTCCGGTTGTGTACTCAAGAAACATCATTGGGATAGTTTTGAAAAACATGCCTCTTGGCACGCATCGGTTCCTTTGGAGCTTGTGCATAGTGACTTGTGTGGCCCTATTCCATCTGCTTCCTTTTCTGGTTTCAAATATTTCTTAACTTTCATTGATGACTACTCAAGACACACTTGGGTTTACTTCCTAAAACTTAAGAGTGAAGTGTTTAACATGTTCTTGGCCTACAAGGACCTTGTTGAAAAACAATCTGGTCATCAAATTATTAAGTTAAGATCTGACAATGGAGGAGAATATGTCAACAACAAGTTCACTACTTTTTGCACTGAACAAGGAATCCAACAACAACACACTGTTCCATATACACCACAACAAAATGGTGTAGATGAATGGAAGAACCGCACTTTAAAAGAAATGGCTAATTGTATGATCCAATCTAAGAGACTTAGTCTTCAACATTGGGATGAGGCAATAAATTGTGTAAACTACATAGTAAATCACACACCCACTAAAGTTTTACAAGGTATAACACTGGAAGAAGCTTGGAGTAAAATTAAAAAAGATGTAAGTCACTTTTGTGTGTTTGGTTGTGAAGCATGGGCTCACATTCCGGATGAAAAATGGAAAGCATTGCAGCCTAAAAGTGAAAAGTGCATATTTGTTGGATATTCTGAAGATGTAAAAGGTTATAGACTTCTTCAGCCACATTCTCATGATATAATCATTAGAAGAGATGTTAAATTTGATGAAAATCTCTTGGCCTGCGAGCCTAACTTGGCGGTGTGCCATCTTTGGCCTGCGAGCCTGATTCGACGATTGTGCCTTCTTCTTCTTCTTTGAGCTTCCTTGACAGGTTTCCAACTCCAGTTTTTTATGATGACAGTGAGGATGAAAATCCACCTCCACCTGCTCATGTTCCTCCAATTGCACCAGCACCAATACTTCCTCGATGGGTCCGTTCAACATGTGAAGCAGCTAGTGATCTTGCCAGTGATCCTAGAGATCAACATCGAACAAGTTCTCAGTTTCAGTGAGCCTCTTCTCTTTCGGCTCAAGTTTCTGAAAATCATGATCTAGAAAATTTTGTAGAAGCTTCAGGAAATCTAGTTTGGGATGCAGCTATGGATGAAGAATATCATTCTTTAATGGAAAATGATACTTGAGATCTCGTTCCTCTTCCAAAAGGAAGAAAACTGGTTAGATGTAAATGGGTCTACATAACTGAGTATGCATCAGATGGAAGTGTTGAAATACTTCAGGTAAGGTTAGTTTCCAAAGGTTTTTCCCAAGTCGAAGGGATTGACTACAATGAAACCTTTGCCCCTGTAGAAAAAATGAACTCCATTCGCCTTGTTCTTTTCCTTACAGCCTTACATAACTGGGAAGTCCATCAAATGGATGTCAAGTTTTCCTTCTTACATGGTGATTTACATGAGGAAATTTACATGGAACAACCCCCTGGATATGTTCAGAATAACTCTAGCCTTGTTTGTCTCCTTAATAAATACTTATATGGCCTTAAGCAAGCTCCTAGATCTTGGTATGCAAAAATGGATAGCTTTCTCCTTGACACTGGTTTTTCTAGATGCCATTCTAACCCCAATGTCTATAATAAGAAAGTAGGAAACCATCTCATCATACTTGTTCTTTATGTTGATGATTTTATCCTTACTAGTAGTGACCCTAAACTTATAACCCATGTGAAATCTAGTCTTAAGCAAAATTTTGAAATGTTAGACTTAGGACATTTGCATTATTTTCTTGGTCTCCAAGTCTTGCAAACCAAAGAAGGAATCTTTATTTCCTAGTCTAAGTATGCTTGTGACCTTCTTCGTCACTTCCACATGGAAGATTATAAACCAGCCCCTTCTCCCTTCTAGTCATGAGTCAAACTTTCTGCCACTTGTACTTCCCCTGAAGTAGATGCCACCTTGTATCGTTAGCTTGTTGGTAGTCTTTTATACTTGACTCATTTCCGTCCTGACCTTTCCTTTGTCATTGGTCATGTTTCCCGTTATATGCAAACTCCTCACGAAAGTCACTGGAAAGCAACAAAAAGAATAATTTGATATATTCGATGTACAATTCAATTTGGGATTCATTACAGTATAGGGGGGAAACCTTTGTTAGTTGGTTTCACTGATTCATATTGGGCCGACGATCCTGATGATCGAAAGTCTACTACAGGTTATGTTTTCAGTCTGGGATCTGGACCTGTCACTTGGGCTTGTAAGAAACAACAAGCTCTTGATCTTTCTTCAGTAGAAGCAAAATATCGAGCCATAGTTAATGCCAGTCAGGAAGCTTTATGGCTTCAACAGATCCTTTCAAAGTTTAGATTCGAGCAGCAGCAGCCTACTCCACTTTGGTACGACAATCAAAGTGCCATCAAGCTTGCCAAAGATCCAGTTCTACATCAACGTAGAAAACACATTGAGCTACATATGCACTTCATCAGAAATCTTGTTCATGATCATGTTATTGAAGTGCTCTATTGCCCTGCAGGTGATCAAGTTGCAGACATCTTCACCAAGTCTCTTATAGAAGTGAATTTTTCTAAACTTCGATCTATGTTAGGAGTTCAGGAATGTGTCCTTATGGGGGGATACGTTCTAATGCCTCCTTCCTTCTCCTAATAGTGTCACTTTTGTAAATCCTTCAATCCTATCTCAAGTTGTTCTTAAGGGGGGATGTTAGGATATTTAGACACTTAGGAGTTAGTTAAGATCAACTTGTGTAATATATCCATTAGGTAAAAGTGTGTTTCTTTAGTATGCATTAGTATGCATTTGTAAATATTCTAATCCGATAGTCACGATATGTTCTAGACATAGAGTGATCCGACGATTCAAATTCTCTTAGATCATACGTACCATTGATCTGTGGCTTAACACCTGATTGGTCTATGATCTCTATTTAAAGAGCATAGAGGGTCCTTGTCTAGTTGATCGATTATGAGAATCTCATGTAATTTTCTTTCTTTTGCATAATAAATTGCTCCAATTAGCTATTTGGCTGGGGCCATGGACTGTTTCCCTCTCAAGGGTTTTAACCACGTGACAAACATCGGTGTGTTAATCTGCGATCTATTTGTGTGAAGTGGTTGCTCAAGGTGTTCGGTCATTTGGGAGTACCCTATGTACCCAAACAATAAATGTGCTCAAAAGAAAACTAGCTAATTCATTTGCGATGAAGGATTTGGGTGCTGCAAAGCAAATCCTTGGTATGAGAATAACAAGAGATCGGAAAAATCACAGATTGATGTTGTCTCAAGGTGAGTACATCAAAAGGTGTTGCAAAGGTTTAGAATGTAGAATGCAAAACTAGTTAGTAAACCTTTAGCCATCCATTTCAAACTAAGTAAGGAGATGTTTCCAAAGAAACAAGAAGAAATAAATTACATGTCCAGGATTCCCTGTAGTGAGGATTTCACCTCACTGCAGAAGCAAGAATAGCTCCGTTGTGCCTATAGGGCACAAGGGTAGGTTCCTACTGTTGGAAAATAGGAAAAAAGAAATGGAAATGCAAGTAAACGGAATAGTAAACTAAACTAAGATAATCTAGTGACAAAAAACCAGAACTAAACTAAATCATAAGCAAGAGCAGAGAGAATAAGTGGAAGCTTTGTGAACCCCTCTGCAGAAAACAGGTTAGGGTTCCGCCTCCTTAAACCCTGCAAAACAAACCTAAGCTACAATGGAAAAACCTGCAAACAATGTTAAATAAAACCTGCAAGAAACAATGGTTAGAAGTCAAAGCAATCTAAATAACTAAGAAGTAAACACAAAAAACACAAATATACCTTCTCTTAGTGGGTAATGGGCCACCATGCCCTAGCTCCCTAGCTCCTGGAAGTTGTTACCACCTAAGTTATACTTAGTGGTTTTTTATCAAGTGAGCTTGGTGAACCAGACAAGGATAACTTGTTCGGACTTCAGAAGACCTTTGGAAGTACTTCTGGGAAGTGCTTGTTGTACTGAATCACATGTTCATACCCCATGGGGGAATTGTAATTAATGTTCTAGCATGATAGTGTTTGTAAAAGACTCGGTCTCTTAGACTTTATTTGTCAATCCGATCAGCCCAGGGTGTTTTTTACCTTGGTTATTATTGGTTGTTGAATAAACGACTGATAATTTCTGAGTTTTTCACTCCATACCTCCAAAGTTGGGGTGGTCAACTTGGCATTTAGGCCTATTGAGGTTATTAGAGTCTATGTGTCAATGTATAAACATGATAGACATCATGGTCGAGTCATATGAACATGTCTAAGTCCCCCTAGGTTTTTTTAATTTTTTAATTTTTTAATTTTTTCAGTGTTTTTTATTAAAATTTAATTTTTCCAAAACTTAGGCTATTTTTAATAGTTTAATTGGAAAAATTGATTTTGTAATAAAAGTGGGAAAAATAATCAGTTTCAGTCATGTATGTGCTCATTTTCAATCTAAGAGTACCATGTAAACCCATGGACCCACTATTTCCTAGTTTTGAGTGATTTTCCATCACTCAGGTCAAAACCCCCAAAAATCAATTATTGATTATTTTAATTAATAGATTGATGAATAATGGAGCAAATCCAGAATCATAGATCAGTGGATTCTCAGTCGATTTGATTGAAATCAACCAGATCTAAACTAGATTGACTGGATCTGACAAATCCTTGACTGAAGGAGGTGATCAAATCAGATCTAGAGTTGATCTTCAACATCCTTTATGGGGAATTTCACCCTCCCTCTCTCCTCCACACGTGTGGAATCTCCTAGATGCTCTATGGACTGATGTGTCGATGTATGGGTTGATGTGTCAGCTCAATCAAGCCCCCAGTTGACAAGTAGGCCCAGTTCAGCTTCAGTTCTGCATTGATGGACTCTCCATCAGCTGATTTCATCTGATTCCATGAGGAATTGTGCCCCCCCTGGGCTGGATGTCCTGTATTTTGTATATATCCAGGCACAGCTCCCTCTTCCAAGCTAGTTAGAAATGGGATTAAGGTGATGCTGCTATTGTACTGTTTTTATTGTTCGTTTGAAATAAAGAGAATCTTTGGAGGCAAGAGGGTGTTGTGCCATTGCATGTGTGGATGATTATTGCCATTATTTTACTGAGGTAACCTGTATCTGTGTTCATGATTTGTTAATTGCTTGTAGATCCGTTGTTAAGATTGATAATAAGATTATTATAATATTGATAGGAAAGGTACTTTTCAATAAGTTTATTGGCCATCTCGTTCCTTTGATGCATGTTTAGAGATCTAGATTTAGCATGTCCTATAAGCTTATATGCATGTTATCTTGAATCTCTGTGTATGTACTAATCGGATCTCACAAGTTTTTCGGCAAGTGTTTGATTTCAGCTGAGTTGCAGGTTCCTACATTGGAGAGGATGCTGATATAGTTTGCTTATTCATTCTCTTAAAAACCTTCCAAAGGCATATTCCCTCGACATTCCACCTGAAAGCTCCACTGTGGATCTTCAAGGAAGCCAACATTTCTCTCCTCCTCTTCCTCCCTCAAAATCAACACTTTTACCTGGTTACATTGTTCATAGCTTTGATTTTGTTTAGATCTATCATCTTAAAAGTAATTTCAACATAGATATATCTTATCAAATCCCATAGTGTAGATCTTGCTCTTAAAAAGTTTCATAAGCATTCTAGATCTAGCTTTAGGGAAATCATCCTTTTTTGCATGGAAATTTAAAGAAAATTTGTAGCTTGCATGCATTAGATTTCTATTTGATGTTATAAAAGATAATTCCAGTAATAAATGCACATCATATTTTATGCCTAAAAGGCAATCCAAGATCCCAAGGAAATCTTTCTTTCCTTGGTTCCCTGTTTTACCTTTTTTTTTTAACTAGTTTTTACTTAGCCTTTTTTGGTTAAAAGTGAGCTGACCCAAAGGTACTTTCAGAGTGCTTTTGGGAATATTTCAGTATGATATGCTTGCTATTTTCTAGCAGGTTTGACAAAAAAGAAAGGAAGCTTATGTTCAGAAGTGGCCTCAAGAGCGTTCAAATCCCCCCAGGGGTCTCCCATTTGACTAAAACCTTTAATCTTCGCACTTTGTAAGATCTTGATTTCATTCCATATAATGATAAAGAGGAATTATATCAGTTCTATAATATTGTAACCAATTTTAATAAAATTATTTTTTGAATAGGCTCTTTCGAGCCCATTCCCCATCCCCCCTGGGGGGATTTGCGTCGGTGTCCTTTTTTTTTTTTTTTTGCTCATTTCTTTTCAAACTAGCATTGATCTAATATGCATGGTATTATAATTTATTTTATTATTAATTTCATATTCCATACTTTATATTTCAAAGTAATATTAATACTTACCCCACGACTTCTCGATTGACCCGAAAGGGGAAAGAGATTCGTGGTAGGACTAATTAGAAAACTAGAATTGTGCATCTGTTTCCTTTTCTATCATTTTTTTTTCCAGCTATTATAAAATTAACCCCTCCTCGATTCCCCTATTGAGATCCACTTGTATTGAAAGAGGTTCTTGGAGGGTTTTCTTTTAAACAAGAACACCCATTGTAAAATTTACTAAAATTGACAAGACTCCAGTGTGTATGCTCTGCACTTGGTTGTGGTTCATCCGATCAGTCAAGCTATATCAAAAGCACTTGAGTGACTAGCATAATTAGGACTCACTCTCCCAAATTAACAAACCAACAGGTGAAAATCCAACACCTAGATCAAACCATCATGGTGGCAAAATACCCAAAGGAAGCGGGAACTTCTAAAAAGTGACCTCAGGGTGCCAATCTCTGTCACACCCTAATGGGTGCGTTATGAACAGTAGCCCCAGAGACTCCATTCATCCCACATATTCCTTTCAGGTAGCCGTGAAGGTTTAGTTTTGGACATACTCCAAGTACTCTCAGGTATATCTGGAGTCCCCCCTTTGCCTAATTTTAATCAATTCACACTTCAAATTTAACTTAAAACATACCAAGAGGCAATCACAAAACACTCACTCCAAGCACATGCAAGTACATTGTTTCTATTTTTTGACTCCATTCTAAGGCACTGGTTATTTTCTTGCTTTATATATATATATATATATATTGTGTCTCAGCATTGTGCTTTCGTGTGTTTATTTCCATATCTTGTCATCTTTGATTGTCTATAGTTAAATTTCAAACTCCTAAGTAACTCATTCAGTTTAACATCACCTTACTAAGTAAATTGTCCTTAGTAACATAATAGGGTCTACCCCCCTTGGATTTGTTAGGAGTTGAGCCTAAACGGAGGAGTCAAGAACAAGGTGACAGCCTTGACTCAAAACTTGCCCCCAAGGACACATCGAGTGGCTTGAAGATTTCTGCCACGTGACCCAGGTGTGTGAGAGGTGGCAACAGAAGCCTCTCTCTCTCTTGGTTGGGGGAGAAATGGCTCAAATGGGAATGAATGTGGAGGAGAGGGAATGTGGGTGGTTTGAGAGGAAAAGGTCTCAAAGCATCCACGGGAAGCATAGCAATAGGCAAGGGAGAGGTGTTTTGAGAGTGACCCCCCTCTCTCTTACAGCTTTTCCAAGGGGTTTTAGGGTTTTAAGCCCTTGGTTAGGGATTTATCCCTTTTTTGGGGCCTTTATCCCCTCTGGTCGTAACTTTATCCCCTTTTAGGGTTTTAGTCCCTTTTTTAGGGATTTAGCTCCTAGGGGCTTATTTTGGGCTCCTTTTGGGGGTTTTTAGCCCTTTTTTTCATCCTTGGGATCTTTTGGAGGTCCGGGGGTCAAATGGAAGGTTTTATGGAGTGAAATGAGTGTTGTGAGATGGTGTCCTTGGGTGGTGTAGACCATTGAGAGCTATGTGGGGGATTTTTGGGTTAACAAATTCCCCCCTGATGTGTGAGGGCAGGAGCTCAATGTATGGCTGATGGACATCATAGGATTTGCTGTGTAGAGGTGGTGCTGCTGGGGCTGGGGCATGGTGGATTTTGGTTTTTGTATTAATTTGGTTCCCATAAATGGATGAGATACAAATGTGTGACATGTATATGGACGAGGTGGGTGTCCCCATGCTCATGACAATGTCAAAAGAATAATTTGATCTATGCTCTAAAATACAAGAGCCGATCATATACAACTGATGTCACAATGATGGTTTCCTCCATGTGAGGCTGAATACAATGTTGATATGGTACATTGGACCCATGGCACTTTCATGGAATGCTATATCTTCATGACTGATGGTCTGCTGAATCTGGAATGGTACATAGCTTTATGGACTCGCTGATTGAGAGTCAGATTCTTTGTGGTACAAGTATGTTGCATCAATCATAAAGGTATATCGAACCACTGCTGGGGCTTCTGATCACTATCTCCAATGCAAATTGAAAATCGCAAGGGATATAACCTGTTTATGTCCCTCAAGTGGACTCACCAATGTGCTAGGGTCAGGTGACATCCAGGGTCTTTGACCAAGTATTGTGCGAAACAAACCCTGTACGAATCTCAATGGTGCGATGATGGAATTGAAGTCGAGCACGTGAGAAACAACCATCCCAAGAGGCACTAAGGACTCCTCTCAAGTGGTCCAAGGAACTCATCAATGATGTTAATGAAACCAAGGTACAGGGACCTCTAGGTCTATCCTCTAGAATATGTGTACTGGATTTGACAGAGGGAGACCTGCCCCTAGTTAAGGCGATGATGTTTCCTTGACTAGGAGCGCGAGGTAGATAACCAAAAGGTGTGAAGCAATTTGGGAACTAACTCACTGAATTGGGGGGGGAGGGGGGGAGGGAAAGAACTAAACAGGGGTAGGGGGGACTCGGAGACTCAAACTTCCTTTGTTCAGAGTATGATGATAGAGCGGACTAGGAAGCAAATGAAACTTGACTCAAGGGAATGGGATCATAGCTATAATACTGGGAATGTCACTGTAGATGGGAAATACTTGGAGGAGGTGTACGCTTTTGATACTGATGGGATCCAAGGAAGACACATTGTAGAGTACTCTGAACAAATGTGACCCAATGTGGGAATGCTGCCAAACTATTTGTTGTGGGGGGGTGTCTAGGGACACCGTTATGGTACGATCTCCTGGATTTTTTGCGAGCCTAAGAAGGTAAATGCTCAATGGTGCTTTCAATTTTAGAGAGTCTGAAAGCATGAAGAAGACTCCAGTGGGGGATATTTTTCATTGGTAGTATCCTGTGCCAAAAAAGGAATAAAAGTATACATAGGAGAGCTTGCCCATCCTAGAGGGTATGAGAGACTTCTTTACCATTGGTAGTCCAATCAAGCTTAAAAAGGTTAAACCTATACTAATTGGATGGTCATTCAAATACTTTTATGAGCATGAATGAAACCAAGTTTTCTCGGTGATCTTTTCTTATTGAGACGGCTAGAAAATAGCTTAACGACAACCGGTGGTGAGATTTTTCATAAAGTGCGGCCCCTCTGCCCAAGAAAGCACAAAATTATGCAAAGGGGAACGATCTTGGCTTGAGTGTGCCAAGGAGGTCCTTTTCATGAGATGGTATACATGGTTTGCAAAAGGAGGTAAATGAGACGATGTAGATGCCCTTTCCTATACTTTAGCAAGCAGGAAAGGAAGTAGCTATGCTCAATGATCTTTTCATTGTTTTAAGGAGTCAGAAAAGAGCTTAAACAAAACTCCAATGTGGTAAACCGATTGCAGTGGCACATGCGGTGCCCCAAGTTGAGACGGTGGACAGAGGTCCAAAGGTCATCCGCACAGTATGGATGAAGCAGAAGGCTCTCAAACCTACCAATACTCGCATGGGATATATCAGGGCAAATGATCGCTAGATAGTGTGGCAAAGGCATTGAAACTGAGGTGGCTCTCCGACAGAGATCAGGAGAGAGTGTGTGTGTGTTACGGTGGAAGAACTTGACCACATGCGATGTGAGTGGAAGTCCAGGGGCATTTATATGCCAAATGCATGCAAGAAAAATAAATTGTTTTGCGGACAGTGGTCTAGAGGTCCGCATAAGGTGCGGTGGATGGAAAAGATAACTATGTGTTAAAAATACAAAAATAAAAGCTAAAATTATAGTCCTTAATGAACGACAGCCCGACAAATCACATGAGTAGCAGTCGGAGAGTGTGATACAAGTACAGGTCCGTGGACACTTGCATCATCATGTCATGGCTCACAAATTGAGGTGACTTGTGGGAAATGGTCCTAAAATTAACTTATTACATGTGAGACGATGGTATCATAACTAGATAGAGGGCAGAATTCTGAAACCAGTGGGGTGAACGACGTCTCAAACGGAGTCCGTGTGGTCCTGTTATGTCAATCGGAAGAAATTAGGTCAAATGGGGCCTATAAAAAAAGGGGGGGGTCCACATGGTGAAGTGTCATTGTCACTGTTCATTGTGGAGTTGGAGAGGTGGGCCCTAATTCTTCATTTGCTGATTTCTTTTGATCTAACCGAAGGTTTCATGAGCTGCAACTTGTAGGTAAATTCTCTCACTGAACCTCTTGATTTTGATGGTTTACTTACTAGATTTGACCACCTAGAGGCACCCTATGAGCTGTTTGGGGTTTCATGTGGTCCAGGTTGCTCATTTCGAAGGGAAAGGTGCGCCCTAGGTGCACCTGTTGGGAAATTATGAGTGCCCTGGGTGTTCCTTTTGCCCAAATAGGTGCACCTATCCTCTTTTGGGTGGTTTTTTGATGGTGGGGATGTCTGACATCAAGGTTTTTGCTTTGTGCAGGATGGTGGAGATCAAATGGAGGGAGAGAGACTGCAAACCTATCAGAGATGCACCATTGTGTGATGGGGGTGTTAGAGATACACTGGCCTGCTGTGGGTTACTAAAATTTATGAGGATACCGCTTATGCAGAGTTTTCATTTGTTGATGCAAACACTCATAGGTTTCCGGGATGTTACTAAGGAGGTGTTCCTCTTCCAGGGCCAGTGTATTGAGATTACACTGGAGGATGTGTACTTCATTACTGGGCTCCCAATATAGGGAGTAGTTGGTGACCTGGCACCTATACTATCTCAAGGGGAGACATTATAGGATCTATGTGATCAGCACTATTACGCTACAGCGTATGTGCATGACTCCTACATCTTGATGTGTGACATCAAGGAGTTGTCCGCACAGGTGGTGGGGAATTTACTGTAGCATATATTGGGTTCCAAGGGGAGCCACAATATTTCTGGTGGTCAGCTGCAGCTAGTAGAGCGTGCCATAGGTGGCACATATTATGCATGGGGCTAGATGTACTTGCAGGCTATTCGACATCAGCTAAACAAGTTGAAGGCTATTGGTGCTGGTTTTTTCGTTATTCTTTGAGAAAGTGCCTACACTTCATCCTCATTGGGTTGTATAGGACAGTGGTCCGCGGGAGCCAAGGATGTATCGGTGGTGCCAGATGATGATTCATGAGGGTGGCAGCAGAGTGGGCTGATTTTTTACAGAGGAGTTGCTGGAGCAGTGGCTTCAGCTTCCTGTGGTGATCGAGGAGTACCCATATGTGGGTATGGATTTCTGAGGAGACCCTGAGATGCCCTGTCCTCCTAGTCAGGCATGGGAACCAGCGGGTATGTATGCTTGATGTTTTTATGTTGATATTTATGCATAGTATAGTTGAGCTGGTTAGTGATTTTCATATTGATGTATGTGGACTGATGGTGTCCTTGCCTATATGTGCAGATGTTGGTCCTCTCCCGACACCTGGGCATCAAAGGCGGGTTGTTACCGTACCTCCTATGGCGGCTTCTGCGGCGGCCCCTTCCGGGAGCTCCCATAGGTGGTAGTGGGACATGGATGGACTAGTGCTATATCTGGATGAGCTTGCTACTGGGGTGTCAGATGTTGGCTGGCAGCATCTAAGTACCAATTTTATTGCTGCGATTCACAATCTTCCTCTTGAGCTAACAGGCATGATGAGGAAGATGGCAGTGGCTTGCGAGCACTTTCACCAGACAGCGAGAGGTGGTCTTCTTGTAGAGGATGCGTCCTCTTTGGAAGATGAGGAGGCTGAGTCAGATGATGGGTCTAAGCCAGATTAGTAGCCTTGTGGGGTTGTTCCTAGTGCGTTGGTGCACTTAGTTGGTTTTGCGTCGCTTATGTATATCCTATTGAGAAAGCATATGTGGCTTCTTGTTTTTGTATTGGACATGTTTTGGACATGCGACTGATGGATTTATATCTATATATAATTTTTGACGCACGTGGATTCGCTTTTGTGGTTTCATTATGTGAGTCTTTTTATTATGATATGGAATGCAAATGCCTATGTGATGTATTATTACATTGTGTGTATATTTTTAGACATGATTATGCATTATGTTATGGTTGTATGTTTCCTATATATAGTTATGGATGTGCCAATTTAGAATATCATTAGCCATTTGATCTGTGACGCTATTGAGGTTCCTAGGAACATGTGTGAATGTGATGGATTCGAATGTTCTAACCATGTGTTTAGTGCACAGGTACTTTCTAAAGAGGTAGGGATCGCAAACTTGGTAGTTGTTGTTCAGTTGAGAAACAAGCAGCTGGGAATCTAAGAAAAAATTGAGATGATGAATCCCTAACTGTCGAGTGGCGATCAAGAGGCCATTGACACCATCATACTCTACCTGGTTGTTGGTTGTGGTGCCCATGCATATTCCGTCGATGTGAATCAACTCGTGCGATGGGGAGTAGATTACCCATGCAGCTGAGGCGAGGTTCGGGTACCATTTCCTTGCTCCATCTGCGAATCCCATATACCACTCTGACATGAGCTCCATCTAAAGCAATGAGAGGAAACAATACATAAGACTTGATTGGGAAAAATGTGTAAAACAAAAAATGGAAAGACTATAATACAATTTAGAACGTTGTCACTCAAATGGGTCACGTTAAGGGGGAAGTTGTTTGGACTTTCCTAGGATCAACGGTCATTCCTTTGTGTGACACGATGAATCCTTGGAGATGGCCCATGGGGACACAAAAAACACACTTGGATGGGTTCAAGAAAATTCTACACTGGTGACATCGCATGAGGACTTGTCACAAGTCATCTATGCGTTGTGTGTGGTCTTGCGACCGTGCGATGAGGTTGTCGAAACAAACCAACATGATGTGAACGAGGTCATGGAAGCAGTGTGTCATGGCACGCTAGAAGGTGGCTCCAGCATTTTTGAGGCCAAAGGGCATGACTTGGTATGCGAATGTGCCCCATGGGGTTGTGAATGCCATCTTGTAACAGTCTTATTTCCATATTTGGATTTGGTTGTAGCCAAAAAATCCATCCATGAAGGAGAAGGCCTCATGTCCGGTGCATGCGTCGATGATCTGGTCGATGAACGGTGTGGGAAAGTTGTCTTTGGGACATGCCCTATTGAGATCGCAGAATTCTGTGCAAACACGAATGGTGCCCTATTTTTTATTCATGAGAACATGATTAGAAACCCAAGTTGTGTATGTAATGGGATAAATGAAGCCGACTGTGCGCGGCTTCTCTATCTCGGCTTTCACCGCAGCCACTTTGGATGGATGGATGGGCCATTGCTTTTGGTGTACGGGTGCCACATTGGCCCATGTGTCAATGTGGTGCTCCACGATGGATGGATTTAAGCCTAGCATTTTAGTGTATGACCAAGCAAATATATCGCGAAATTATTGGAAGAGAGCTGTGTAGGCATCGACCTCTTCTGGGGAGAAAGATGCCCCCAGCATTATTTCTTCAACGATCTCAGAGTTGGTTGAGATGTCGATTTTAATGGTTGGTGAAATGTTCACCATGTTCCCTTCTTCTAAGGAATTAGGTGTTGGGATTGGGTTCTTAAACCAGTCAACCTTCCCATGGATGAAATATTTGGTCTCCATGGAAAACTAGTTCGACTGCGACACAAGTTCTTCTGGGAGGAAGAACGAGCAATGGTACATGTCATCCCATGGGTATTCTAGGGCAGTCAGAGCTTCAAGTATCTCCTCATTGTTACTTAAGCAACGAAGAGACAGGTCTGATGGACCATCGGTGGAGGAGGAGATGAGTGGGTTGGTAGAACTGGACATCATGTAAATGGACATGGTGTCTGAAGAAGGCAGTGGGGGGTGAACTTATTCGATTAAGGTGATCTCAGACTCAAGGGAATGGTGACAGAGGTCAGTGAGAGCCATTCAAAACTAGGGCAGGTCTTGGAAATGGTGGGAGTAATGTCCATACAAGCCGCAAAGGGTGCAAGCATGGTTTTTCCTCAATGCCTTGTTCCTGACTACTGGCACGGTTGGGAGTTCAACCACAGGGATGTTTTTCGTTTGTATCCATGGAATCTAGATGCGCATGGATCACTGGGATTTCAGGGAAATTCTGAGTTGGATGGCCCTGTTGTTCGCAGATGGCACAAGGTGGGACTTGCTGTGGTTCTGCGGTGGCTTTGGTGTTCTTTCCCATAGCCTTTTTGGGTTGGGGTGGTGCACGTGCTAGTGTGGCGGTTGGCTTATGCAGACCAGTTGGGGGGTGAGGCTCAACCGCAATAGGTTGCACCAGGGTTAAAACAACCTGTGGCATTGCTAGTTGAGCTGGTGGATTGAGATACCACACCGAGATCCCCAACGTAAAGTTGGGTAGGCTTAAGGTGGCCATGACCGGCTTGCTCATGACACCAGGAGGGGGAAAGAGGAAGGGAATTGTATGGACTGGAGACGAGCCCACATAACTCCCAGCTGGTTGCATGTGGGGGTGAGGTTGTGGTTGTAGCTATGCGTAATGCTATTACTGTGGGTGATGTTGTGGCTGCTATTGGCGTTGTGGCTATGGATGATGTTGTGGTTGTGGTTGGGGATGCGACTACGGTTGTTGTTTGGGTGTAGCGGTGCTTAATGAGACCATACACAAGTCCATGGTTTGATTTTGTGTCAGTGGTGGTGAAACCAATGGGAAAGGAGCCATCATGGTGGGATCGGTAAATAACCCAGGGCCCACATTCAACAATGGGGAGGTTGGTATGTTTTCAACCATAGTGTTGTTTGTAGGGATGACGTTAGCGTGTGTGGTCACCCCTTGTGGCTCAATGGTGGTGATGGTATGGATAACATTGGTAGGTGTTGTTAACCCTTACTGATCATGGTAGGTGAGCTTGTCAATTGTCACAATCTTCCCTTCATGGGTGAACATCATGAGGCAGAAGACAGTTGATGAGATGGCTTGCATGGCGTACATGTAACTCCTCCCAAGGAGAAGGTTGTAGTCCAGTTGAGTGTTGATGACTTTGATGTTTATCAGGACTATCTTCCCGGCTAACGTGATGGGGACATGGGGGAGGATTCCTTGGGCTTTAGTGGGGTGTCCATCATAATCCTGCAGAGTCATGGAGGATGGTTGCAGAATTGGTGATCCAAGCTTCTGCCAAACTAAGTAGACATGATGCATGTGGATGCCCCCTCATCCACTATGCATCGGCGCACAACCAAGTTCCGAATGGACACTGGGATTTGGAAGGAAATAGTGGAGGGCATGCACGCCTCTCTGTTCTCCGTGTCAAATGTGATTAACTTGGAGTCAGAGGGGTCTACTGCTCCTAGAGTGGCTAGTAAGGATTTCCGATACATTGGGCATGTTTTAAGTACCTCAAGAGAGGACATGGCAGTTGGTGTTTGGGCCAAATAATCCACAATGCTATAGCTGACTGCAACTCTAGTTGTGGCATTATTGGTGATTCTGCATATGGGGGGGCATGGAAACGGGAGTAGATGAAGAGGTAAGTTGACTATTTTAGATGTGGATGCTATTGATGATTCAACAGGCTCAGTGGTGATACCGTACTGATTTCACTTGGTTTGCAAGTTGACCTCTTCAGTCGTCATGGCTAGTAGGTGGTGAACACCTATTTCGGCCATGGGTAGTTCCCCGAGATAATTGGGATTGGCTTGGGGAGGGGGTGCGGTTTCCACCAGTCCTTGGACTAGCAGTGGGTTTTGAAGCACCATAGGAGGAGGCCCTTGAGGTGCCAAGTTGGGTGGTGCTTGTTTTGCAGCATTGGCAGCTTGTTGAGCCTCATTTTGAATGGCCTGCTTCGCACGACCCATGAAGCTGGGACACTCGAATGTGTAGTGCCCATAGACCTCACAGAGTGTGCATGGTTGGTTTGTGCGCAATGGAGCGTTACATCTTGGTGCATTTGGTCATGGGGGGTTCTGGGCTTGCCGGTTTGCCGTGGCATTGTTGGGAGGATTCAGTTGTTGACTGCCTCCCTGCGGTTGGTTATTGCCTTGGTTGCGGGGCCGGTTATTCCTAGCTTTCCCTTGTTGATTGTTGGGGGTCGGCTTGTTGGGACAGTTTTTCTGTGCAAACACCTGTCCCAATGGAGCGGAAGGAGTAGGGGCGGGGGATTGAACTGGTTGCACTGGTGGTACATAGTAGATTTGTGGAGGTGGTGGTGCCACAAATGTGGGAATTTTCCCCACATACTACTGTGTTGGCCAAGTCATGGCCTGAGCCTGCTGCGGTGGCGCAGGTTGTGCATAGGAATTTGTCGCTCCAGACTGAGACATCATTCTAGCATAGTCCGGAGCTTGATTTTGGTAAGCAACATTAGCGGTGTTGCTTATTTGTGGTGTAATGGCAGGTGGTGTCATTCAAGGCTATGGTTGTTGGCAGACTGACCCTATGATGTCGTCTACAGTGTGGGATGCCCCTGGTGCATCACGGTAGGAGGTACTTGGATGAGGAGCATCTGGAATGACGGTGTATAGGTATCCAGACTGGGCATAAATGAGATCAAATTGTTGGGCCTTCAGTATGGCCTCTTCTTCAGATTGGGGACGTTCAGATGCAACATCCTTTCCGATGGGTGGGAGCAAAGTCTTAAGGAACCAATCTAAGAAGATCCTGTTGTCTAGTTGGATTTTTCATAAGCTACGGCGTCGCTGCCACTCATGGATATGGTCAGTTATGTGAGTGGCAGTGGTTTGGCGATGGAATAAAAGGATCTCTACCCCCTCGTCATATCTAACAGGGAGTTGGAAATATTGTAGGAACATGAAGGCTAGGGAGCTGAAGTTCGGATACTTGGCTTGCTGCAGCTCAATGTACCATTTGGTTGCAGCACCTATAAGGGTGCGTTGGAACAGCCTCAGACTGATGGATTCGTCTACAATGTTGTTGGATGAGCACCATAGATGGAATGTCATTATGTGGTTTTGGGGACATTCCCTGGCTTTTCCTTCAAACTTGGGGATGTCTGATGGCAGCTTAGTTGGCATAGGTGGCCAAAAGGCTTGGTGGCGGATGGAGTCATTTGTTAATCTAGCCAAATTAGGCAAGTTCAGACGAGCCATGAAGCACATATTTGATCCTAGGTTAATGTGGGATGGGGCTGCAATGGGGGTGGGGTTTTCAGGTGCATAGTGCATCTAGACAGCTGGGGGGGCTTGTGGTGGCCCCATTGTGGATGGGCCAATTCCCTTAAGTACTGTGTGGGGGGTGGTATGGGTGGCAGGGGAATTTCCCCCATGTATGAAAGTAGGGGCAATGTAGGTGGCTGGTGCATTTCCCCCTTGTGTGGCAGGAGGGGCAGTGTGTGTGGAGGGGCCACTACCCCCGCATGTTACCACTGGGATAGATTGGCTAGTCACTATGGGTGGTGTTAGTTGGCTAATGACAGTCTGCATGACTATTCTTGGGCCACTTGCCAAGTTGTGGGTGACAGGTTGTGATGTGGCAATGGGTCCACTTGCTAAGGTTAGGCTAGAAAATGGATCCGGGTTTGCACTAGCCATGGGGCTTGATGATGTGGTGTGGAGTTCTAGTTCAGACTGATATGGGTCTAAACCAGAACTAGAGGCAGTGTGGCCCTATGATGGTGTGGGAGATCACTGAGAACGGCTTCGACGGTGCCAATCAAGTGTTTCAAATGGTGGTAGTTCGCCTCTTAGGCATGAGGAAGATTGGGGAGGATCAATTGTGTTCTCTTTTGTGTATGAAATTGGTGGGTATGAGATTTGGATATCAGTTTCAATAGCTTCCTATTGGCTGAAGGTGGTCTCCCAGCCACCAATACTGCTAGAAGACAGTGCTTGGCTTGTTCCTCATAGGTGCTTCTACTCAATCGGAAGGGGTCATTGCCCGTTTTGCTTGGAAATTCCTCTCAGCGGCCAGCTACTTTGGGGTTCCTGTGATACTCCTCACAATGAGCTTCTAGGCAAAGCCCAAGTACTTCCCATAGTTGAAGAAGTCAGGGACTTATGTCCTCAAAGACTACAGAATTGATTGAACTTAGTGTAAATTTGGTAAATTTTAAGGCTTACACAGCGTCATGAACTGAGTTGGGTTAATTATTTGGTATGGTGTGTTGGTTTTCTTATTTTTCCTGGTATTTGGTTGCTACAATATGGTTTTTGAATTCATCATGGTAGATTTCATGTCATGGTTTTGTATGCAAGCATAAACAGAAATTTGTAAGCAAGTATAGTGATTAACCCTGAATGTTTGCTAGCCTAACTAGATGTCTACCTCACAGTAATATTCTTCTTCAACCAAGAGAAGGTGCTAGGCTCTTAACACAATAGGACTAAGCCCATCCGTAGATCCTCAGGTCACCTCCCGGATGCTAGGTTGGTCAACAGGGAGGACGCTTAGCACCGTGAGAATCCCTCCTTCTCTACCCCCTCTACCTTCTAGGTCACCCGGTTTTAGTGGTTTGGGAAAAATATCATGGAGTGCCTAGATCTATACAAGCTTTCCCTTCGTCGTATCCCAGAATACCTCGGAGGGTGATGAATGGGTAGAGGAGGAAGGGGGAAGCAAGATGGTTATTTTTAAGCTACTTTTTGTTAGACTAGTTCATTTTATTAAGCCTTAATGGTTCATTTAACATTTACACATTGTTCATGAAATTATTTGTAGAAAATACAAACTGAAACTGAAACTAACCTAGAATGGTGGATAGAGGCAGCTGGGCCGCACTAACAGCCCTCTGAAACTGAAAATTATGGTCTATTAATCTTAAATTCAACTTCTGTGTGACAGGCCGCACATTTCTGACCAAATCTAGCAAGGGGGCCATGAGAATTTTTCAGAAATGAGCGAGGGGGTTGCACAGAATGCAAAAACAGTCGCAACCTGAGTTTTTGGGCTGAAGTCGCGCTTATTGAGGGATTAAGTGCGCCCTGGGAGCACCTATTTGTTCATTAAGAGCACCCCAGTCTCACCTGTTTCCCTGATAAGAGCACTCTACTCTGGAATGGAGTTTTTTGGTGAGACAAAGTCAAATCTGGCCGACAGTAACTGGTACTGGAGTCAGTCTAACTCGGTTTGGCCTAGCAGAGGCTTCGACAATGGTTAAAAAAGGAAATAAATAGGATTTAAGACAGATTTAACATAAGATTCCTGAAAAACTAGGGCAAAAATTTTAAAAACTTAAAAATGAAAATTTTGGACCAGGGATCCTATGGGATCGACCTGGTATGGTCGCCAAAGCTATAGTGAGGATTTATCCTCCTTACAGGAGCAAGAATAGTTCCCTTGTGCCTATAGGGCACAAGGGTAGGTTCCTACTACTGGAAAATAGGAAAAACGAAATGCAAATGCAAGTAAACAGAATAGTAAACTAAACTAAGCTAATCTAGTGACAGAAAACCAGAACTAAACTAAATCATAAGCAAGAGTAGAGAGAAGAAGTGGAAGCTTTGTGAAACCCTCTACAGAAAATGGGTTAGGGTTCCGCCTCCTTAAACACTGCAAAACAAACCTAGGCTACAATGGAGAAACCTACAAGAAACAATGGTTAGAAGTCAAAGCAATCTAAATAACTAAGAAGTAAAAACAAATATACCTTCTCTTAGTAGGTAATGGTCCACCATGCCCTAGCTCCTGGAAGCCTCTCTCTCTCTTGGTTGAGGGAGCAATGGATCAAATGGGAATGAATGTGTAGGAGAGGGAATGTGAGTGGTTTGAGAGGCAAAGGTCTCAAGGAATCCATGGGCAGCATAACAATAGGCAAGGGAGAGGTGTTATGAGAGTGACCCCCCACCCTCCTTTTATATCTTTTCCAAGGGGTTTTAGGGTTTTAAGCCTTTAGTATGGTCTTTAGCCCCTTTTTTGGGCATTTAGCCCCTTCCTCCCTAACTTTAGCCCCTTTTAGGGTTTTAGCCCCTTTTTAGGGCTTTAGCTCCTAGGGGCCTATTTTGGGCTCCTTTTGGAGGTTTTTATCCCTTTTCTTCATCCTTGGGATCTTTTGGAGGTGTGGGGGTCAAATGGAAGGTCTTATGGAGTGAAATGAGTGTTGTGAGATGGTGTCCTTGGCTGGTGTATACCATTGAGATCTATGTGGGGGATTTTTGGGTTAACATTCCCTATTCATTAGCAGTTGGAATCTTGATGTATGCCATGGTGTGCACAAGACCAAATATTGCACATGCAGTGGGATTTGTGAGAAGAGATATGAATAATCCATGTAAAGATCATTGGAAAGAAGTACAGTGGATTCTCAGGCATCTGAGAGGTACCACTTCACATGCATTATGTTTTGGAGGTTTAGGCACTATTCTACAGAGATATGTTTTTGCAGATATGGTTGGTGATAAAGACAACAGGAGGAGCACCACAAGGTATGTGTTTACTATGGGTGTAACAATAGTAAGTTGGATTTCAAAACTGCAACAGGTTGTTGCACTTTAAACAACGGAAGCAAAGTATGTTGCTTCTACAGAGGCTAGTAAGGATATGATTTGGTTGCAAAGGTTCATGAAGGAATTGGGTAAGAAGCAATAGAATAGCAAGTTGTAGAGTGACATCTAGAGTGCCATCCATCTTGCAAATGACTCAACCTTTCATTCAAATACTAAAAATATATAGCTCAAGTACCACTTCATAAGATCTATTCTAGATGAAGAACTGTTAAAACTAGAAAAGATACATACTAGCCAGAATCCTCCAGACATGTTGACAAAGGGAGTAACCAGATAGAAACCAAGTTCCTGCTTGTTTTTTGTTGGCCTTCAAGCATGAAGTTGAAAATAATAAATTTTCCAAGTCCAAGGTCTAGAGCATAGTCTAGCAAGTGTAGCAATGGTGGAGTTGTTGTGATCAGTATCCAAGTGGTGGATTGTTGGCTGTGGAGCCTTATTTTCCAAATCCAGAAATATTATTCAGTTGTGTTTGTACCCTAGGTGTACTGTACACTCATTCCCCTATCCTTGGGGTTTGTTGTAGTGCCCCGAAGAAGGGGGTTCAGGAGCAGATCCCCCAAGATTTTTTTTTGGGGATGTGTGTTGGACAATAGTTTTGCGGACCCATGGTATTGGGTTAACCGTAGTATTTTTCCATGGTATTTCCCATATAAAATAAATCATTGTAACATGACTATGTATGGTATTGTATTGTATTGAAAACAATCTATGTGATTGTGTGAGAGAGCGTGGATAGGAAGTGCAGCGGTTTTGCTGCAGGTTGTATCCCTTCATCTTTCTAGACTATAATAAAAGGACTCACAATTTCTTTGTGGATGTAGCCCATCGTTTGGGTGAACCATGTTATATATGTGTCTCTCTGTAATGTGTTTAATGTGTTTTGCATCTTTTTTAATGATTTAACTGTATATTTGTTATTGCTCTGTGGTCCTATTTTCTAACAGATTCAATTTCTTCTTCTCACAAGAATAAGAAAAAGAGGTGTTATAGGAACATCTCACATGACGAATTTAGGAAGGCAAGGCCTCCTACGTTTAATGACAAGGTAAAGAATAGTCAAGAAGTTGAAGCTTGTCTTCTTGAGATGAGAAAATATTTCCAATTCCAGAACTACTCTAAAAATATGAAGGCTAGGGTAGCCATATTCAATTTGATAGGAAGAGCATCCATAGTGTGGGAGCACTTCAGAAAAGTGAAGAAGATCAGTGAATATTGTGTGGAAATAGTTCTAGAAGTTTTTCAGGCAGAAGTACCTCTCTGACAGGTACTATGATGATATGATTAAAGAATTACATGAGCTGATATTGGGGAAGAAGACCATGGAAGAGTATCCCAATAAGTTCTTGGAACTATTGAGGTATTTCATGTATATCAGGGATGATAAAGTAAAAATCCACCATTTTTTGAGTGGGTTACCTTAGTCTTACAAAGGTAGAATTGAATTTGACAAACCCATAACTTTAGAAGAAGCTATAAGAAAGACTAAGTATTGTTATGAAAATAATAAAGGAAATATTGATTACCATAAGGCATGGAAGAATAAGAAGAATTAGAAGTATGATCAGAGAAAGAGAGGTTTTAAACCTTCTAACTTTCGAAATCAGTAGAAGTGGCCATCACAAGCTGTGAACCAGCCAGCTAAAGTGATGGGGGGGAATCCAAGAAATCAAAAGAAAAAAAGGAACCTCTCCAATGCTGGAGATGTGGAGGACCCCATCTGCACAAGAATTTCCCACTTGAGAATGGGAATGTAAGGTTAGCTTACAACATTCAAGAGGAAGAAACTGTGGATGAAGTAGCATGGACAATCCCTAGGATTTAAGTTGCACTGGAGGATCGCCAGGAAGATCATTAGTCAATGGTGGTTGAGGTTGCAGGTAATATTATTGAGAAATATGTTTCTATTTTGATTGACCCTCACTCTACTCATAGTTATATTACTCCTATATTAGTTGAGGTTTGTGCTTTTAAGAAGTTAAAGCATAGCAAGTCATGGTTAGTCCAACTAGCCACTGGAACCAAGAGAAAAGTTAGTGAAATGGTAAAGAAATGTCCATTGGTCATGAGTGGGATAGTTACTTGTGTAGATATGAATGTTTCAATACTGCTTGGTTCCTATGATGTTCTCATCCAAAGGGATTGGCTGGAAGCACACAGTGTAAAGCTCGATTGTTACAACAAGAATTTTGAGTGCTTGGATGAAGAAGGAAACTTAAGGGTTGTAAAACGCATTCCAAAGGTGATTTATGTTAGGTATATTTCATCCATGCAGCTGAAGAATTTCTATAAGAATTTCTAGAGTGTATGCATCCCGTGTGCTAGAGGCAACAGAGAATGAAACTCCTAGGTTGGAGGACTTTCGTGTGTTGCAGGAATGCAGGGATGTTTTTCCTGATGAGATTATAGGGATTCCTCCAAAGAGGGACATTGATTTCACAATTGAACTTGTTCCAGGAGTAGCACCAGCGTCGAAGACACCCTATAGGATGACTACACCATAAATTCTAAAGCTAAAGATGTAGCTGCAAGAGTTGTTGGAGAAGAAGTACATCAGGACGAGTGTGTCTCCTTGGGGAGCACCAGTTCTATTTGTGAAGAAGAAAGATGGTACACTTAGGCTATGTATGGATTACAGACAGCTGAACAAGGTCACTATGAAGAATAAATACCCTTTTCATTAGATTGATGACCTCTTTGATCAAATGAGATGAGCAAAGGTATTTTCCAAGATTGACTTGAGGTCTGGTTACCATCAGGTAAGAATCAAGGATAAAGACATTCATAAGACAACCTTTAGAAAGGTATGGACATTATGAGCTTGTATTTGTACCATCTGGTCTCACAAATGCACCAGCAACATTTATGCGCCTTATGAATAGTGTTTCCAGTAGGTATCTAGACAAGTTTGTTCTTTTTTTCCTTGATGACATTCTTATTTATTCTAAGAATAAGGAAGAGCATGAAGAACATCTAATATTGACATTGCCATTTCTCAAGGAGCATAAGTTGTATGCAAAGCTAAGAAAATGTGACTTTTACAAAGATAGGATTCATTATTTGGGTCACATCATCTCAAATGAGCGATTATCTGTAGACCTTGAGAAGATTGAGGCCATTATGAATTGGCCTACCCCAAGACATGTGACAGATGTAAGATCCTTTATGGGGCTTGCAGGTTACTATAGGAGATTCATTAAAGGATTATCCAAGGTCACACATCCAATCAATTCCTTTCAAAGGAAGGGAATGAAATTTGAATGGACACCAAGGTGTGAGGAAAGCTTCTAGCAATTGAAGGATATTTTCACAAGTGCACCAGTTTTTGAAAATTGCAGACCCAGAGAAATATTTTGTGGTGTGTACTAATGCATGCAGTCAAGGACTTGGAGGATTTCTTATGGAAGACAATTACATGGTGTGTTATGAGTGAAGAAAGTTGAAGGATCATGAGAAGAACTATAGTAGGGATTTCACCCTAGCTACAGGCAAGAATGACTACGTTCTGTCTATAGGACAGAAGGGTAGGGTTCCTGTGAGGTGGAAGAAAACCTGCAAAACAAGGTTAGGGGAAAGCTATGAAACCCTGCATGAAATGGTTAGAAAAATGAAAATATAGTTGCAAGAAATCAAAGGGAAAACCTGCAACAAAGCATTAGCAAAGAAAATTGCAAACAAATCAATTAGAAAACTAAAATAACAATTAAAACAAATGGTTATACCTTCTTTTTGGGTGGAAATGGTCCACCATGCCCTAGCTTTCAAATCACCTCTCTCTTTGGGATGGAATCTTGGCTTGTGGAGCAATGGAGAAGAGGGAGGGTGAATGGATTGAGAGGAAAAGGGTCTCAAGGAACTCACATGGGCAGCATAGCAATAGGGAGAAAAGGAGTCTTTTGAGAGTGAGCCCCACCCCTCTATTTATAGCTTTTTTCTAGAGATTTGGGGTTTTAAGCCCCTGGTTAGGGCTTTAAGCCCATTTCACCCAATTCTTAGCTCCGTTGGGGGTTTTAATCTCCTTTGAGGGGTTTTAGCCCCCTTTTGGAGGTTTTAGCCCCTATGAGAGCTATTTTGGCTCTTTTTAGGGGCTTTTAAGCCCTTTTTCATATGTTTGAGCCTTAGCAAGGGTGTGGGGGTCAAATGAGGGTCATACATTGATGTCTTTGGGTGGTGTAAGTCATGTAGAGCTCATTGAGGGATTTTTTTGGTTAACAGATTGCCCCTTGATGTGTGAGGGAAGGAGCTCATCATATGGTCGATGGACATCATAGGATTTTCTAGGGAGAAGTGGTGCTTAGTTGGCTGGGGCATGGTGGCTTTTGGTTTTTGTATTAATATGGTTCCCATCAATGGGTGAGATACAAATAATGTGTGACATGTATATGGACAAGGCAGGCATCCCCATGATCATAACGATGTCAAAAGAATAATGTGATCTAAGCTCTATAATACAAGAGTCGATCATGTACAATTGTTATTACAATAGTGGTTTCCTCAATGAGAGGTTAAATACAATACTGATCTGAAGAACTGCTACATTAGACCCATGGCTTTTTCATGGAATTCTATATCTTCATGACTGATGGTCTACTGGAATTGGAATGATACATAGCTATAGGTACTTACTAATGAAGAGTCAGAGTCTTTGTGGTACAAATATGCTACATCAATCATAAATCTATATAGAAGGACTGTTGGGGATTCTGAACACTATCTCCAACACAACCCAGAAATCACAAGGGACATGAACCTATTTGGGTCCCTTGAATAGACTCATAAATGTGATAGAGTCAGGCGACTGTAACGAACATAAAATAAGATAATAATTAATAATTAGGTTAAATAAGTTAGTTTATGAAATGAGGCGTCTCCTCAACATCAAATGCCAAACCATATTTAAGGCAGGGCCACCATTGTAACATATCATATCTTATATTATTATTAATATATACTTGCCTTATGGATTATCTGATTTACCAAGTATTTTGGTGAATTCACTATGTGAGCTAATAATTATTCATCTCATTTGGTATCAGAGCCTCATTGGCTGATCCGGCCTTTGGCCATTAATTTACAGACTTTTCTGGTTTTTTATGGATTTTAGCCTCACTCCAGGTTTCCTTGAAATCGTGAACCCCCCCACACTTCCATTACGGTGCACTTCCTCCTTATCCTCATTACCCACAATTGCCTTTTCCTTCACTTATCATACACCAACGTTAGTATCCTTCACGTCTACCCACGATCCTATCCACGCCTACCATCACCCTCTACAAATATTCCACGCTACTTGACTTCCCAACTACCATCCCTTCCCATGCGCATCCTCATCCCACCTATTCGTCGTCCTCCACTCTCCTGCCAACCCATTCTCCCAATATTCCTATGCTCCATGCCCATCCACTGCCCCATCCACTCCACCACCGCACTCTCCATGTGCTGCTCCTTTCTACCCACGCACGCCCCGCTCCTGCACATCTTCAACCACGCCTCCCATCATCTTCATGCGTAGCCTCCTTCCACCACTACCAACTCCTCTACAACATGCACTCCCACTCTCCAATGCACCAACTCTCCTTTCTCCTCCATGCAAACCCTAACCTACAAAAATAATAATAATAACAAAATTTATATATAATAATTATATATTATTATTATTATAACATTTTTATTTTTTTTAAACCTTTAAACAAAAGAAAAAAAAACTATATACAAAATATTATATAGTTAAATAAAACAAATTATAATAATAGTGTTATTTTTCAATAATACATATTATTATTAGCTCCCTTAACAAAAAAAAGTAAAAGAAAAAGAGTCAAAGTAAAAAATATATATATAATTATTATTATTATTATTATTTTATTAAAATAATAATTATTTGTGGAAAAAAAAGAGAAAAAAAGGTTATTTATCCTAATACAAAGAGAACAAAGTCAAAGAAAATCGAAGACCATCTACAGTCCACACAACCATCTATAGTCCAGACAACCATCTAAGTGTCAAACAACTCACAAATCATGGAATTTGGTTTGCGACTACATGTAGAGAAATTAGAAGCCAAGTTAAAGCGCTATCAAAAAGACAATGAAGAATTACGAGACACAAATACGAAGTCAGAAGTAATAATTAAAATACATGAGATGCAAAAAGAGCCCAAGGAACAAAAAATTTCCGACCAGAAAAATCATATAGAAAAATTGTCTGCCCAAATTGAGAAATTAAAAGACGAAAATGATTTTAATCAGAGATTAAAAAATCAAGATATAAAGAAAGAAATAAATGATTACGAAGTGGAAATAAAACGGTTGAACAAAATTGTTAGTGACATGGATGAAGAACAAACGCAGATACGACATAAATTAGAAAATCAAGAATCAGTGATCGACCAGTATTGACAACAGATAAAAGCTCTTCAACGAAAAAATGACGACTCTAAAAAGACTCTATAAGTCGGAGATCACAAAAATTAATAAAACACTATCCAACAATTCTGAAGAGATTTTCAGATTAAGAAATCATAACAACACACTAGTCACAAAAATTAAGAAGTTGAAAAATAGTCGAAAGACAAAACAATCTATGGAAGACATTGAAGGGAAAATTCTAGATAAGCAGGAAGAAAATAGTTGCATCAGAAGTCATAACAAAGATCTTAAGGAACAATGTAAGAGTCTGAAGATGACAAAAAAGCGCAAGTAGAAGTGATTAAGAAGTTTCAAAATTATTACATGCAGTTGGAAAACAAGTTGGAAAAGATACAGAATGAAACCTTAAAACCTCAAGGGATGAGAATACAACTTCCAACTCATATCAATTCTCAAAAGGTGATACTCATAAAAGAAAATGACATTGTGAAAATTCCCTATTGACACCCAAACGATAAACATCGATATGGTAAAAAGTGGGAAATGTCGAAAGATAATAATACTAATATGATCAAAGCTCCTGACGATAGATCAGTAGGGAATCCCAATAGTGAACAAATCAATTTAGGATGAATTGACCCATTCACATATCTAAAGTTATGCTCTACACTTAGTACTTCGTATTAACATGTTTCATCATCCACGACATCGTGTTACCACCTAAGTTGTACTTAGTGGTTTTTTATCAAGTGAGCCTAGAGAACTGGGCAAAGATTTTTTGTTTAGACTTTAGAAGACCTTCTGAATTGCTTCCGGGAAGTGCTTATTGTACTATATCACATGTTCATACCACCTTGGGGGAGTTGTAATAAATGTTCTATCATGATAGTGTCTATAAAAGAATCGGTCTCATAGACTTTATTTGTCAATCTGATCAGCCTAGGGTGTTTTTTCCCATGGTTGTTATTGGTTGTTGAATAAACGACTTATAATTTCTGAGGTTTTCACTCAACACCTCCAAAGTTGGGGTGGTCGGCTTGGAATTTAGGCCTATTGAGGTTATTAGAGTCTATGTGTCAATGTATAAACATGCTAGGAATTATGGTTGAGTCATATGAACATGTCTAAGTCCCCCTAGGTTTTTTTTATTTTTTTTATAAAAATTTTTAGTGTTTTTTAATAAAATTTAATTTTTCCAAAACCTAGGCTATTTTTTATTAGTTTAATTGGAAAAATTAGTTTTGTAATACAAGTGGGCTCAATAATCAGTTTCAGTCATGTAGGTGCTCATTTTCAAGATAAGAGCACCTAGTAAACCCATAGACCCACTTTTCCACGTTTTGAGTGATTTTCGATCACTTAGGTCTGAAAGCCCCAAAAAATCAATTATTGATTATTTTAATTAATAAATTGATGAATAATGGATCAAATCCAAAATCCTAGATCAATGGATTCTCAACCAATTTGATTGAAATCAGTCTCATTGGCACCAGATTGACTGGATCTAACAAATCCTTGACTGAAGGAGGTGATCAGGGAAGATCAAGATTTGAACTTTAGCCTGCTTTATGGGGAACTGCACCCTCTCTCTCTCCTCCACACATGTGGGCTCTTCTGGAAGCTCTGTGGTTTATGTGTCAGCTCAACCAGCCCCTCGATTAACATTCAGACTCAGTAGAAGCTCAGTTCAACTTCATATCCATCATTGGTGGACTCTTCTTCAGCTGCAGTTGTCTATCTCCTTGGGATTTGTGCCCCCTCTGGGATAGGGTTTCAATTTTGTGTATAAATAAAGCATGGTTGCCTCTCTTCCAAGCGAGCTAGAGTTGGATTGAGGAGACATTGTTGTTGTAATACTGTGAAATATCTTTTGCTGTTGGAATAAAGTGAAGCTTTGGAGGCCAAAATAGTTTAATGCTCTTATATGTGTGGAATTAACATTGTCTTGCATCTTTCTGTAACCGGCGTCATTCTCTCAATTTCTACATCTTAATCCCGTCTGGCCTGAATGATTCAGCTGAATGAATAGGAGTATAGTTGGGCAAGTAATATTACTTATTTTTCAATATCTTATAGTATATATGTTTGAAGATTCATATTATACATGTTTAAATAAGTTTATTTGCATGTAATCCCTCCCTTTTTCATATATCTCTATCCAGATCTCATAAGGTTTTTGTGCAGGATTGTTTGTTAGTTTTCAGGTAGTAGGGGTTGGACGAACTATGGATCTAACTTGACTCCACTGGGAATCCAACTATTTTGTGAAGGCATTGTCCCTCGGAATTCCACTAACTAGTCTTTTTTGCAGATCCATTCCAGCAACAAGCGCTCTTCTTTTCCTCTTCCTCCTTCAAATTTTTTAAAATTAGTCCGGTTACTTGTTTTGCAGCTTTAAAATTGTTTAGATATATCAATTTCAGAATTCATTTTACATAGATATTTCTGCCTTAAATCTCATAAAGTAGATCTCATTCCTAAAGAAATTTTACAAGCATTCTAGATCTAGTTTTTAGGGAAAATTGTCATTTTTCAAGGCTATGAAAATAGATCTAAAGCTTGTTGAATGCATGGTTTTTTCCTTAGATTCTAAAAATGTATATTCAGAAATTTAAGTGCTTCATATTGGCTTCCCCAGAAGCAGGCCAATATCCCAAGGAAAGCTTGCTTTCCTTGATTCTTTTTCCGCTTCTTTAAAAACTAGTTTTAACTTAGAATTTTTGGATAAAAGTCTGTTCATCCAAAAGTACTTTCAAAGTAATTTTGGGAATATTTAAATGTGATACACTTGATGTTTTTTAGAACATATAACAGAAAATAAGAGGAGGTTCTGTCCGGAAATCATTTTTAGACCATTCGAAACCCCCTAGGGGGTCTCCGTCTTCCCAAAATTTCAAAATTTTGCAATTTGTAAATATTTGGTTTCATTCCATATTAGGACCAACTGTATTAATTTCAGGTTAATTATATTGTAATTTCTTCTAATAAAAAGAAAAATATTTTCGAATAGGCTCTTTCTAGCGTATTCACCATCCCCCCTGGGGGGATTCACATCTGTGTCATTTTTTACATTTTTCCATCTATTTTCAATCAAGTATAATTCTAATATATAGGACTGGATACTTTGATAATTTTTTTCATTATTCCATATTTTCAATTCAAAATTAATCATACTACTTACCCCATGACTTCCCGATTGACTCGCAAGGGGAAAGAGATGCGTGGTAGGACTAATTAGAAAACTAGTGTTATGTATCTCTGATTCCATTTTCATTAATTGTTTTAATAATCATAATAAAATCAACCCCTCCTTGATTCCCCTATTGAGGTCCACTTGGACCGAAAGAGGTTCCTGGAGGGTTTTATTTTTAATAAGAACACCTCCTTTAAAATTTACTAAAAACAACAAAGACTTCAGTGTGTATGCTCTGTACTTAGGTGGGGTTCGTCTGATGAGTGAAAATGCATTAAAATCACTTGAGTGACTAGATTAATTAGTCTTCACCTCCCAAATTGACAAACCATCAGGTGAAAATTCAACGCCTCGAACAAACTGTAAGTGGTGGAAAAATAGCCAAAGGAGTGGGAACAACTGGAAAGTGACCTCGAGGCGCCGATATCTATCACACCCTGATGGGTGTGTTATGAATAGTAGTCTTTGAGACTCCGTTCCAGCCCAAAAACACCTTGCATGTAGGTGTGAAATTTCACTTTTGGACATACTCCAAGTACCCCTTGGGTATATCTGGAGTCCCCTTTTTGCCTAATTTAATTCATTCACATTCCACATTAATTTAAAATCTACCAAGAGACATTTGCAAAACATTCTTTCAAGTGCATGCAAGCACATTATTTTCTCTATTGAATCCATTTAAGGCACTGGTGATTTATTTGATCAATTCTTTCGATTATATATATATATATATATATATATTGAGTGTCATTACTGTGCTTATCTCCTTTAAATCTTGCATCTTGTTATCTTTTGTTTCCACTGGTTAATTTCAAAAATCCTAAACAACTTAATTAATATAACACCATCACACTAAGTAATTAGCCTTAGTAAATTAATAGGGTCTTACCCCCTTGGCTTCATTAGGAGTTATCCTAAACGGAGGAGTCAAGAACAAGGTGACATCCTTGACTCGAGACTTTCCCCCAAGGACACACCAAGTGGCTTGATTATTTCTGCCACGTAACCCAAGTGTGTGAAAGGAGACAACACTTTTTGGTGCCATTGTCGTGGATAAGTCTTTTTATTCCCAGAGTACGACTTTTGTTTTCTTCCTTTTTTGTTTTTTTCTTTGTTTGATGAATTCTTAGAGTAGATCTTTAATTTTCATTTGGTGACTCTACTGACTTCTTTCAGTTTTTATGTTTACAAAGAAAAGCAAAAAATATTCTTGTGAGAGTTCTTAAATGTATATTTTTATTCTCACATGGCGACTCCATTGAAGCGATAAAACCCTATTATCTCATAAACTTGTGAAGTTTTGTTGTGTGTAGATATGGCCATGCGACATGTTAAAACCTTTAAAGCTCATCACTTGACAGCTCCACCTTTTCAGTACAAGGTTTAATGGTTATATCAAATGCGTACTATTAATTTTTATATGGATGAATTAAAGGAGCAATATGGTGCCCAGATAACCAGACTTTTTCAGCCTATCGATTTCTCAAACATCCCGGGTTTTCCTAACTGTTGTGATGGTGCGAGGGATGCATATAAATGGCTTCCAATATTTCATGGAAATTATGGTGATTCGGCCATCTAACATGTCAAATATTTCCTTCAGTTGATGGCTGACTCCAATGTGCTTCATGAAGACAATATGATGGAAATGTTTGCTGGTACTTTTTGGGGTGGGGCTTGTTGTCGGTTCTATCAGGGCCTTCCTAATAAATGTATAAATTATTTTCCAAGCTTCCTTTTGATGTTTTTAGAGCAGTGGCATGATGGTAGGGGTAGTATGAATAGTTTTAAAAAGTTTCTTGAAAATATCTGTACCTTCTACCTATCTGGAATAGAGTATCACATGGAAACATATGATGTAAATTTTTCCATGATACAAAGTATTGAAGACTTGGAATCACTTCTTGAACATTTAAGTGAAGAGGAGCCCATGATTGAACACATTGTTGAAGACTCTCATCATGTCACCATAGCTGAAAACATTGAATATTTGAGATTTTCTCAAGATTGTTGCAATGCTAATATTTGTCCAGAAATCCCTCATGAGAAAACCATTACAGAGATCGACATTTGTGAAGAAATTTATAATGTGTGTGATGACACTCCTCTATGTTCATCACTTAAGGATGAAATTTTGGAAAGTTTAAATTCTCATAATATCTTTGAAACCGAAACTTTGAAGGATGATTATTATGAACAAGAGCAGGGTAGTTATATCTCAGGATGTGATACCAGCAAGGAAGACTCTCTCACATACGACATGGATGGGAATGATGAGTATTGGAATTTCATAGATAATCCAACTTGTGAAAATCTTATTGAGAATCCCATCCATGATACGTCCAGCAAGGGAAGTGTGGATACTTGGGAAAATCTTAGTATGGAAGAGGAGCATTCAGAATTTTCACATGATCATTCAAAGTCATATCATGCAGAGCCACACAAAGTCAATAGTAATGAATACATTGAGGAGTAGTGTTGTGAAAAGTTAGATGTGATGCAGTTAATAGAATATCAGTCTCAGCCATCTTCTTCACATATAGAGGTTCCTTATGATTTGGAGCTACTTGGGGATCATGCAACGAGTTATCATTTGACAAGCCCTGATGATGTAGTCAGTCTACCTCATCGTACTGAGAGGTATATCAATCCTATCTAGTCTTGTATAGAAGCAGATTGCATGAGCACATACCATTTTGGGAAGAATTTTTATGACATTATTCATTCCTATGATCTCCCATCCATCCCGCCCATTCTGGATCATCACGCAGGTTTGCATTCTCTAAATAAGGTATCCTTACTTTGGCTAGTAACCAAAGACAAGGAATTTTTTTTTATATTAATAAAATACTTAGGTGGTTACAATGGATTTCTGATTACACTTAACCCTTTTTATATCATGCTTAGAGTAGGAAAATAAGATCCTAAAAGAGAGCATTTACTTTCTGCATTTTTGTTTTGTGCTTCGCTATAATAATAAAAAAATTCATTAGTTAGTTACATTTATTTTTTTTAAATAAATCAGCTTAATGGTTCATTTGGTTTTTATATAAATCTTGTGCTATTGATGTTTTCTTGTCAAGTTGAGATGTTTTTACAGGGTGTATAAACTAGATATTCTAGTGTTCTCGTATCCTCTCCTTGCCTTATGACCAGATCAAGCACACATCCCGCAGTTGGAGCCAGATGTTATCACCTAAGTTGTACTTGGTGGTTTTTTATCAAGTGATCCTGGTGAACCGGACAAATATTTTTTGTTCGGACTTCAAAAGACCTTCCGAATTGCTTCTGGGAAGTTCTTATTGTATTATATCACATGTTCATACCCCCTTGGGGGAGTTGTAATAAATTTTCTAGCATGATAGTGTCTCTAAAAGACTCAGTCTCATAGACTTTACTTATCAATCCGATCAACCCAGGGTGTTTTTTCCCTTGGTTATTATTGGTTGTTGAATAAACAACTTATAATTTCTAAGTTTTTCACTCAATACCTCCAAAGTTGGGGTGGTCGCCTTGGAATTTAGGCCTATTGAGGTTATTAGAGTCTATGTGTCAATGTATAAACATGCTAGGCATTATGGTTGATTCATATGAACATGTCTAAGTCCCTGTAGGTTTTTATTTTTTTTTATTTTTAAATTTTTTCAGTGTTTTTTATTAAAATTTAATTTTTCTAAAACCTAGGCTATTTTTTAATAGTTTAATTGGAAAAATTGGTTTTGTAATAAAAGTGTGCTCAATAATTAGTTTCAGTCATGTAGGTGCTCATTTTCAAGCTAAGAGCACCTATTAAACCCATAGACCCACTTTTCCAAGTTTTGAGTGATTTTCCATCACTCAGGTCTGAAAGCCCCAAAAAAGAAATTATTGCTTATTTTAATTAAGAAATTGATGAATAATGGAGCAAATCCAAAATCCTAGATCAATGGATTCTCAACCGATTTGATTGAAATCAGTCACATCGACACCAGATTGACTGGATATGACAAATCCTTGATTGAAGGAGGTGATCAAGGAAGATCTAGAGTTTAACTTCAGCCTCCTTTATGGGGAATTGCACCCTCTCTCTCTCCTCCACATGTGTGGGCTCTTCTAGAAGCTCTGTGGTTGATGATTCACTCAGCAGGTTGATGTGTCAGCTCAATCAGCCCCTCGATTGACATTCAGACTCAGTAGAAGCTCAGTTCATCTTCAGATTAGGCATTGATGGACTCTCCTTCAGCTACAGTTGTCTATCTCCTTGGGATTTCTGCCCCCTCTGGGATAGGGTTTCAATTTTGTGTATAAATAAAGCATGGATGCCTCTCTTCCAAGCAAGCTAGAGTTGGATTGAGGAGTTATTGCTGTTGTAATACTGTGCAATATCTTTTTATATTAGAATAAAGTGAAGCTTTGGAGGCCAAAATGGTGTAATGCTCTTATATGTGTGGAATTAACATTGTCTTCCAGCTTTCTGTTATCGGTGTCTTTCTCTCAATTTCTGCATCTGAATCATGTATGGCCTAAAATATTCAGCTAAATCAATAGGAGTATAGTTGGGCAAGTAAGAGTACTTGTTTTTCAATATCTTATAGTATATATGTTTGAAGATTCATATTATACATGTTTAAATAAGTTTATTTGCTTGTAATCCCCCTCTTTTTCATATATCTCTATCCAGATCTCATAAGGTTTTTGTGCAGGATTGTTTGTTATTTTTCAGGTAGCAGGGGTTGGATGAAGTATGGATCTATCTTGAATCCACTAGGAATCTGACTATTTTGTGAAGGCATTGTCCCTTGGCATTCCACTAACTAGTCTTTTTTGCAGATCCATTACAACAACAAGCGCTCTTCTTTTCCTCTTCCTCCTTCAAATTTTTTAAAATCAGTCCGGTTACTTTTTTGCAGCTTTAAAATTGTTTAGATATATCAATTTCAGAATTCATTTTACATAGATATTTCTGCCTTAAATATCATAACCTAGATCTCATTCCTAAAGAAATTTTACAAGCATTCTAGATCTAGTTTTAAAAAAATTGTCATTTTTCAAGGCTATGAAAGTAGATATAAAGCTTGTTCAATGCATGGTTATTTCCTTAGAATCTAAAAATTTATATTCATAAATTGAAGTGCTTCATATTGGCTGCCCCAAAATCAGTCCAAGATCCCAAGGCAAGCTTGCGTTCCTTGGTTCTTTTTTTGCTTCTTTAAAAACTAGTTTTAACTTAGAATTTTTGGGTAAAAAGTGTGTTCATCCAAAAGTAATTTCAAAGTACTTTTGGGAATATTTAACTGTGATAAGATATATGGTTTTTAGTAGGTATAACAGAAAAGAAGAGGAGGTGCTGTCCAGAAAGCATTTTTGGACCATTCGAAACCCCCCAAGAGGTCTCCGTCTTCCCAAAATTTCAAAATTTTGCAATTTGTAAACCTTTGGTCTCATTCCGTATAAGGACCAAGTGGATTAGTTTTAGTTTGATGATATTGTAATTTATTCTAATAAAAATAAAAATATTTTCGAATAGGCTCTTTCGAGTCTATTCACCATCCCCCATGGGGGGATTCGCGTCTGTGTCATTTTTTACATTTTTCCATCTTTTTTCAATCTAGTATAGTTCTAATCTATAGGATTGTATACTTTGATAATTTTTTGCATTATTCCATATTTTCAATTCAAAAGTAATCATACTACATACCCCATGACTTCCCGATTGACCCGCAAGGGGAAAGAGATGCGTGGTAGGACTAATTAGAAAACTGGTGTTGTGTATCTCTGATTCCATTTTCATTAATTGTTTTAATACTCATAATAAAATAAACCCCTCATTGATTCCTTGATTGAGGTCCACTTGGACTGAAAGAGGTTCCTGGAGGGTTTTCTTTTTAATAGGAACACCTCCTTTAAAATTTACTAAAAACAACAAAGACTCCAATGTGTATGCTCTGTACTTGGTTGCAGTTCGTCTGATCAGTCAAGCCACATCAAAAGAACTTGAGTGACTAGATTAATTATTCTTCACCTCCAAAATTGAGAAACCATCAGGCGAAAATCCAATGCCTCGAACAAACTGTAAGCAATGGTAAAATACCCAAAGGAGTGGGAAAAACTGGAAAGTGACCTCGAGGCGCTGATCTCTATCACACCCTGATGGGTGCGTTATGAAAAATAGTCTCCGAGACTCCGTTCCAACCCACAAACACCTTGCGAGTAGCTATGAAAGTTCACTTTTGGACATACTCCAAGTACCCCTCGGGTATATCTGGAGTCCCCTTTTCACCTAATTTATTTCATTCACATTCCACATTAATTTAAAATCAACCAAGAGACATTTGCAAAACATTATTTCAAGTGCATGCAACACATTATTTTCTTTGTTGATTCCATTTAAGGCACTGGTGATTTATTTGATCAATTCTTTCGATTATATATATATTGAGTGTCATTACTGTGCTTATCTGCTTTAAATCTTGCATCTTGTTATCTTTTGTTTCCACTGGTTAATTTCAAAACTCCTAAACAACTTAATCAATATAACACCATTACACTAAGTAATTAGCCTTAGTAATTTAATAGGGTCTACCCCCCTTGGCTTCATTAGGATTTATCCTAAACAGAGAAGTCAATAACAAGGTGATAGCCTTGACTCGAGACTTGCCCCCAAGGACACACCGAATGGCTTGAAGATTTCTGCCACGTAACCCAGGTGTGTGAAAGGAGGCAACACATCGCAAAGAACGATGCAGCAACATTATAAGGCTTTGAGGACAATCCTTTCTAAGAGAGTGGCAATGTAACGAACATAAAATAAGATAATAATTAATAATTAGGCTAACTAAGTTAGGTTATGAAATGAGGAATCTCCTCAACATCAAATGCCAAACCATATTTAAGGCAGGGCCACCATTGTAACATATCATCTCTTATCTTATTATTAATATATACTTTCCTTATGGCTTATCTGATTTACCAAGTCTTTTGGTGAATTCATTGTGTGAGCTAATAATTATTCAGCTCAGTGACATCCGGGGTCTTTGACCAAATACTGCACGAACCAATACCTTGTACGAATCTCGATGGTGTGATGATGTAGTTGGAGTCGAACACATGAGAAACAACCATCCCGAGAGGCACTAAGGACTCCTCCCAAGTGGTCCAAGGAACTCAGCAATGAGGTTAATGAAACCAGGATATAGGGATCTCTGGGTCTATCCTCTAGAATACATGTGTTTTTGTTGATAGAGGGAGACCTAGAA
>LPNX010018721.1:367699-390596 GCA_001517045.1 Pseudotsuga menziesii | reverse complement strand
GGGGGGGGGGGGGGGGGAACAGGGGTAGGGAATCACGGGGGACTCAAACTTTTTTTGTTTAGAGTATGATGGCAAGGTGGACCAGGAAGAAAATGAAACTAACTCATGGGAAAGGGATCACAGCTGTAATACTGGGAATGTAACTATAGATGGGAAATACTTGGTGGAGGTAGACACTTTTGGTATTTATGGGATCCAAGGAAGACCCATAGTAGAGTACTCTGAACAAAGACGGCCCAAAGTGGGAATGCTTCCAAACTGTTATATGTGGGGTGGTGTCTAAAGACACCATTGTGGTACGATCTCGTGGATTTTTATTGAGCCCAAGAAAGTAAATGCTTGATGGTGCTTTAAATTTTAGAGAGTCTAAAAGCATGAAGAAGACTCTAGTGGGGGATCTTTTTCATTGATAGTCTCCTATGCCCGAAAAAGGTTAAAAGTGTACATAGGAGAGCTCTCCCATCCGTTAGGGGATGAGAGACTTCTTTACCATTGGTAGTCCAATCAAGCAAGGAAAGGTTAAACCTGTACTACCTAGACAATCATTCATATACTTTTACTCGGTGATATTTTCTTGATGAGAAGGCTGGAAAAGAGCTTAACTACAACCCATGATGAGATTTTTTTTAAAGTTCAGCCCCTCTTCCCGAGAAATCATAAAAGGATGCAGAGGGGAATGGTCTTGGCTTGAATGTGCCAAGGTGGTGGTCTACATAGTCCGCAAAAGGAGATAAATGAGATGATGTAGATGCCCTTTCTTACACTTTAATGAGCAGGAAAGGAAGCAGCGATGCTCGGGAATATTTTCATTCTTCTAGGAGTTAGAAAACAACTTAATGGAAACTCCAGTATGGTCAATCGATCAAGGAGGCACTAAAAGTGCCCTCATGTCGAGACAATGGATAGTGGTCCAAAGCTCATTCATGCAGTGTGGATGGAGCAAGTGTCTCTTGAACATACCAATACATGCACAAGATAGATCTCGGTAGAGGCATGTGACTCAGTGTGGCAGAGGCACGTAGACTGAGGTGGATTTTGGATAGAGGTCAGGAGAGTCTTGTGTGAGTTGTTGTGAATAGACTGGACTACATGAGATGTGAGTGTAATTCTGGAGATAGTTATATGTGAAAGAAATGATCTTACCTCTTGGAAGTGGTCTAGGGACCCGCGTGAGTTGCAGTGGATGGATTAGATAGTTATATGCCAAAATAAAATGATGTGTCTTCCCAGGAGATGGTCTGGAGTCCCGCATGAGTTGCAGTAGGTAGGTGTGACACAAGTACAGGTCTGGAGACACTTGTATCAAAATGTGGTACATGAACCATGGTAACTCTTGGGAAGTGGCCCTGAAAATTACTTATTAAACATGAGACAATGGTCTCATTAAAAGATAGAGGACAAAATCTTGAGCCTGGAGGTGTGAGGGGTGTCTCAAACAGACTTTGGGTGACTCTACCTAGAAGCTACTCATGCTGCCCCTAATGGGGGTCTTTGATTTGGGGTAAAAATGTTGCAAAACAAAAAATAAAAAACTATGCTATAAGCGACTCATAGTGGTTATATTAGGCATAGACTCTCTTGAAGTGGAGCCCATTGTGTGGCTTCTTCAAGAATCGATCATCTAAGTCAGTGAAGAGGTACGCCCCCTTGCCGAAACGAAGGCCATTGGAAAGGAAGGGTGACTGAATATAGTCTTTTATGGGAAGAACTGATTCCACAATATGGTTTAAAGGGAATGAGGTAAAATCGAAGGCGGTCTTACATATGTCTCTGTCATCGTGTAAGTGGTGCCATGATAGATCAGGTGGATCTTCCACAGTCGACATGATAGAAGGGAAATTGGTGCTAGAGATCATGTAAATGGTATGGGTTATGGCTTTGGTTTCCTTTCCCCTAGTCTCTATTAGAGGAAGAGGGGCAGGCCTGGAGATGGGAGGAGTCTTTGATGGACCCAGAGGTAGGTGCAACATCATCTCAATTGGCTGGACAGGAGTCAACACATCTTGGGGCCTCAAAGGTATGGTAGGTGGTTCAAGGTACCACATAGGAACTCCCTATGTGAAATACTATAAATTGCGGGTTGCAAAGGTAGACTTACTCACAATCCCGGATGGTAGGAAAAGGAAACAAAAAAGGAAAAGGAAAGGGATCATGTTGAGTGGGAATGAACCCCAATGTTCCCTTGGTAACTGAGGTTATGGCTATGGATGGGGTTGCCACTACAGATAGAGTTGCGACTGTGGATGGAGTTGCGGCTATGGTTGGTGCTGTAGCTATGGATGGAGTTGTAGCTGCGGTTGGTGCTGCGGCTATGGTTGGAGTTTAGGTAAAACAGTGCTGGATGATAGCATGCACAAATCCATAGTATCGCTTGGTGCCAGTGGGGGAGGTAAGAATAGGAAGGAAGCTGTCATAGCTATATCAGGGAACAACCTGAGAGCCAACAATGAAGGGGTGGCTGAATTTTTGAAGGAAGTATCCACAGTGGAGATGACATTAGCTGGTGTAGTCGGACCCTATGGATCATGGTAAGTTAGTTGATCCACAGTCACAATTTTCTAGCCACGAGGGAACATCATAAGGAAAAACATGGTGGATGCCATGGTTCTCATGGTGTACATGTAGCTTCATCCCAAGAGAAGGTTATAGTCCAACTGTGCATTGACCACCTCTATGTCAATTAGGGTTGTCTCACTCGCTAACGTGATGGGGATGTGTGGGAGGATACCTTCACTTTAGTGGGATGTCCATCATAATCCCTCAAGGTAGTGGTGGATGGTTGTAGAATTGGGGACCCAAGTTTCTGCCAGAATAAGGTTTACATGATGTAGGTGGATTCCCCCTCATCCACGATGCATCGGTGCATGACCAAATTCCAAATGGATACCGATATCTAGAAAGAAATGGTTGATGGCATCCGTGGTTCTTCATTCTTTGTGTCAAACCTGATCAACTTAGAGTCAGAGGGTTCTACAGCACCAAGGGCGGCTAGTAGGGATTTCCGCTGTGTTGGGAAAGTTTTAAGTACCTCAAGAGAAGACATGGCCATGGGTGTTTGGGCTAAGTCATCCACGATGTTGTAGCTCATAGCAGCTCTAGCTATGACATTTTTGGAAACCCACCATATGGGGGGGCAGGAGGGAAAAGGCGGTAAGTGAAGAGGCACACAGGTTGTTTTAGACGTGGATGTTGCTGATGGATCAGTGGGTTCGGTGTTAGTTTCGTATTGATTTTTTCTAGTCTATAAATTAACCTCTTCAGTTGTCAAGGCTAGCATATGATAAACACCTGATTCTACTGTCGGAGGTGTATTTGGGGTGGTGGGATTGGGTTGGGGAGCTAGTGCAGTTGCTACCAGTCCTTGGACTGGTAATGGGTTTTGGAGCACCATAGGAGGAGGTCTTGGTGGTGCTGGATTTGGTTGAGGTGGGGCTATCATATTGGTGGCATGCTGAACCTCATTCTTAATGGATTTCTTAGCACAACCCATGAAGGGAAAATCATGTGTATAGTTCCCATAGACCTCGCATAGTGTGCATGGTTGGTTTGTGTGCAATGGAGCGTTGCATATTGGTGCATTTGGTTGCTGAGGATTTTGGGCTAGCCGGTTTTCCTCGGCATTGTTGGGAGGAATTGGTTGTTGACCGCCTCCCTATGGTTGATTGTTGCCTTGGTTTTGGGCTTGGTTATTTCTGGCTTACCCTTGTTGGTTATTGGGGGATGGATGGTTGGGATGGTTTTTCTATGCAAACACCTATCCTAAAGGTGCTGGTGGAGTGGGGGCAGGGGCTTGAGCAGCTTGCACAGGTGGTGCATAGTAGACTTGGGGGGTTGGGGGTGCTACAAACGTGGGAATTTGTCCCACATATTGTTGTGTCAGCCAAGTAGGTGCATGGATCTACTGTTGTGGTGCAGGTTGTGCATAAGAAGTTGTAGCTCTAGACTGGGACATCATTCTTGCATAGTCAGGAGCATTGTTTGTGTAGGAAACACTAGGGGTGTTGCTTAGTTGAGGTGGCACTATAGGTGGTGTCAGATAGTGTTGTGATTGGTGGGAGATGGAACCTATGATCCCATTTGTGGCATGGGATGCTCTCGACGCATCACGGTAGGACGTGCCTGCATAGGGAGCATCTGGAATGATGGTATAGAGTTATCCAAACTGTGCATAAAAGAGGTCAAACTATTGGGCCTTCAAGATGGCCTCTTCCTCTGTTTGGGGACATTCAGAGGCAAAATCCTTGGCTATAGGTGGTAGCAAGGTTTTCAAGAACCAGTCCAGGAATATTTTGTCATGAAGCTTAATCTTGTACAAGCTGCAACATCGCCTCCACTCGTGGATGTGGTCGGTGATATGGGTTGTAGTGTTCTGGCGGCAAGATAGAAATATTTCCACTCCTTCATCATATCTAACAGGGAGTTGGAAATATTGCAGGAACATAAAGGCCAAGGAGTTGAAATCTGGATACTTGGCTTGTGGTAGCTCAATGTACCACTTGGTTGCTGCACCTATGAGAGTGTGTTGGAATAGTATAAGTATGATTAAATCATCTATGATGTTGTTTGATGAGCACGATAGGTGAAACGTCATGATATGGTTTTGGGGGCATTCCCCTGCCTTCCATTTAAACTTGGGGATGTTTGAGGGGAGTTTGGTTGGCATGGGAGGCCAATAGGTTTGATGACAAATGGGGCCATTGGTTAACCTAGCCAATTCAGGTAGGTTGAGGTGTGCCATGAACAGGAATTTTGACCCAAGGTTGATGTGTGATGGACCAACAATGGTGGAGGGGTTTGCAGGAATATGATGTACCTACATGATTTGGGGTACTTGTGGCATAGTTGTGGATGGGGCACTACCCCCAGGTATGGTAAGGGACATAGTATGAGTGGAAGGGCCACTACCCCCATGTATGACGGGAGGGGCAGTCTAGGTTGAAGGGCCACTGTCCCCAGGCATGCCAAGCGGGACAGTGTGAGTGGAATGGCCACTTCCACCATGAATGATAGGTGGGATAGTTTGACTGGTAAGTATGGGTGGCAGGAGCTGAATTGTGACAATCTACATGACAGTGCTAGGACCACCAGCAGGGGTGTTGGAGGTGGTGTGGGGTATGGACATGGGTCCACTGCCAATCACCAAGCTAGAAAATGGATTCGGGTTTGCACCAACCCTAGGGCTAGATGGTGTAGTGTGTATATCTGGCTCATATTGATACGATTTTGAGTTTGAATCAGAGGCTATGTGTCCTTCTGATGGTGTAGAGGGTCGTCGAGAATGGTCTCGGTGGTGTTGGTTCAAGGACCCGAACTGTGGTGGGTTGCCTCTTAAGCGTGAGGAAGAGTGTGGGGGATCAATTGTGTAGGGTTGGTATGTCAGGTGGTGAAATATGGTAGTGACATTTTTTACCCCGGTTTTAGTGGCTTCTTATTGGCTTTGAGGTGGTCACTCGACCACCAATACTACCAGGAGATAGTGCTTGTATTTTTCCTCATGGGAGTGCTAGTCAATCAGCAGGCGTCATTGCATGTTTCACTTGGTAATTCCTCTTAGTGTCTAGGTACTTTGGGGTTCTCGTGGTACTCCTCACAATGAGTTTCTGGCCTAGGCCCAAGTACTTCCCATGGTTAAGGAAGTGAGGGACTTATGTCCTCAAAGAATGCAAGTGTTTGAATTAGTGTAAATTAATAAATTTTAATGGCTAGCTCAGCGTCATGAACTAAGTTTGGTTGTTTTATTTGGTATGGTTTGTGTGCATGTACATTGTATTTCTGTTACATTTGGTGGATGCTTGTATGGTTTATGAATATTCCGTAGAGATTGTTTGGTTTATTGTAGAACTTATAACATGGGTAAGTTGTTTATGAAAGCAGTAAATTGTGGACAGAAATTTAAAACATGTCATACATGAATCTGAACTAAGGCAGAATTACTAGGTGACTACCTTACACCTGTATTTCTCTTTGACCAAGAAAGAGTGTCGAGCTCTCAACACAATGGGGCTAAGCCCATCCATAGATCTTGAGGTCACTCTTTGAGTGCAAAGTCATTCAATAAGGAGGATGCGAACACCATGATGCCCCCTAGGCCTACCACCCCCTCTACCTTCCAAGTCACCCATTTTTAGTGGTCTCAAAAAATTACAAATGAAGTGCCTATTACTATATGAGTTGTACCCTTTGTCTTATTCCAGAATACCCTGAAGGGTGATGAATGGGTAGAGGAGGAAGGGCTAGGCAAGGTGTTAATTTCCAATTAAGAGATGAAACTTAACCTACAGTAATTTGTTTAACCTTTAAAACAGATTCATTATACCATTAGCCAGTTAAATTTATTAATGATTTACACAGATTGTATGAAATGAACATAGATTGTTGGACAAAGGTGGCTTAGCCACACTGACAGTCCAGATAGCTTAAAAAATTGAATATGAGAGACAATTCACCTATTTCGGGGCCAATGTGGTGAGGGGGTCACCAATTTTTCCAAAATACAGACAAGGGAGTCACTCAGAAATAGAAAACAGGAGCAATCTGGCTCCTGAGAGGGAAATCACACCTTTCAGGAAAAACTGAGCAACCTAGTTGCCTATTTTAGCCCGATCAGTGTGACCTGGCCTGGAAAATGGAAAATTTGTTAACCTGAGTAGGGAACAACCGATAGTAACTTGTACTATGGCTGAACAGGCTCGGTTTGGCCTTAAGGAGGCTCGACTGTGAACTAAAATGCCAAAAAAGATAGATCTAAACTAGATTTAAGAGAAAATGAACTAGGTTAATAGAGCAAAAATAAAAAACTGAAACTTGAAAAGAAAATCCAAGGATCCTGTGGAATCAACCTAATATGGTTTCCAAATCTGTAGTAGGGATTTCACACTAGTTATAGGTAGGAGTGACTACCTTCCATCAATAAGATGGAAGGGTAGGATTCCAATGAGGTGGAAGAAAACCTGCAAAACAAGGTTAGGGCCAAGATATGAAACCCTGCATGAAATGGTTAGAAAAATGAAAATATAGCTACAAGAAATCAAAGGGAAAACCTACAACAAAGCATTAGCAAAGAAACCTGGAAGCAAATCAATTAGAAAACTAAAATAATAATGAAAAAAATGGTTATACCTTTTGTTTGGGTGGAAATGGGCCACCATGCCCTAGCTTTGGTAGCACCTCTCTCTTTGGGATGGAAGCTTGGCTTGTGTAGCAATGGATAAGAGGGAGGGTGAATGGCTTCAGAGGCAAAGGGTCTCAAGGCACTCACACAGGAAACATAATGATAGGGAGAGAAGGAATCTTTTGAGAGTGCCCCCCACCCCTCTATTTATAGCTTTTTTCTAGAGATTTAGGGTTTTAAGCCCTTGGTTAGGGATGTAGCCCCTTTTTTTGTTTGCCCAATTCTTAGCTCCTTTTTGGGTTTTAAGCTCCTTTGAGGGGTTTTAGCCCCTTTCTGGAGGTTTTAGCCCCTATGAGAGCTATTTTGGCTCTTTTTAGGGTGTTTTAAGCTCTTTTTCATATTTTTGAGCCTTAGCAAGGGTGTGGGGGTCAAATGAGGGTCGTACATAGATGTCTTTGGGTGGTGTACGACATGTAGAGCTCATTGAGGGATTTTTTGGGTTAACAAGAACTATGCTACTCATGACTTAGAGCTTGCAGCCATATACATGCTCTCAAGATGTGGAGGCATTACTTAATGGGAAGAAAATTTGAGTTAAGGATAGACCACTGTGGTACGAAATATATGTTTGTTCAACCAACTCTAAATTCTAGGAAAGCTAGATGGCTGGAGTTTTTATGTGAGTTTGATTTTGAAATCAAACACATAAAAGGAAAATAAAACAAAGTGGTTGATGCACTCAGCAAGAAGGTGCATGGAATGCAGTTGGCATCTCTTAGTATTTTCAAATTAGATTTGAGACAACAAATTGTTAGTCATACTACCGAACATGAAATGTATGTGCAGATAAAGGACAATTTGTAGCAGCAAAGTCTTGAGAAGAGGTATGAGGGATATAAATTGGAAGAAGATGGACTTCTTACTTATAAGAACAGACTTTATATTCCAAGTGTAGAATACTTGAGGATAATTGTTAAGGATGAGATCCATCAAGCTCCATATTCTAGTCACCTATGATATCAGAAGAAAATTGCTACAACCAGAAAGTAGTATTTTTTCCAATAATGAAGAAGGACATTGTTGAGTATATCTCAAAGTGCATGAAATGTTAGCAGCTGGAGGTTCAGCATCAACACCCAGCAGGTTTGTTGCAGCATATGCCAGTTCCATAATAGAAATGGGAAGCTATTTCCATGGATTTCATTACAGGATTGCCAATGACTTGGAGACAACATGATTCCATCATGGTTGTGGTGGACAAGTTGACAAAGGCATCACATTTTATACCGGTTAAGTCCACGTATAAGAGTGATTCCATTGCAAAAATATTCATGAAGGATATTTTCAAATTGCATGGATTGACTGAGGCAATAGTCTATGATAGAGATCCTATGTTCACTTCCAATTTTTGGAAGGGTTTTTTTGCAGATTTGGGTACCAAGTTGAACTTCAGCACTGCCTACCATCCTTAGACTGATGGACAGATAGAGAGAGTGAATCAAGTGCTTGAAGACATGATTCACATATATGTGATGGAAAAACCATCCAAGTGGGAGGATTACTTGCACTTGGTAGAGTTTGCTTATAATAATGGACATCAAGCATCCTTTGGGATGAGTCCATATGAATCCTTGTATGGAAGGAGGTGTAGGACACTTATGACTTGGGATAATCCAGTAAACAGGATTGTACTTGGTCTAGAATAGCTCAAGGAGATGGAGTAGGAGGTTACAAAGATCAGGAAGAATCTGAAAGCATCCCAGGACAAAAAAAAAAGCTATCCAGATAAGCATAGGGTGGACAAAGAGTTCAGTGTTGGGGATCATGTTTACCTCTGAGTGAGGGAAAGAAGAGTTCCTTGAAGCTTAGAATTTGTTCCAAGATGTCTCCTAGATACTATGGATCATTTGAAGTACTTGAAAGGATAGGGCCAGTTGCATATAGAATTGCATTGCCTGCTAGCACTAGGGATTATAATGTTTTTCATGTTTCTTTGCTTAAGAAATATGTGCATGATCATAATCATGTGATTGATTGGGATGTGATTTAGGTGGAACCTAAGGGAGAGTTCCAAAGCGATCCAATGTGCATCTTAGATAGGAAGGTTACAATACTCTGGAATCGATTTGTTGGGCAGGTAAAGGTGCAATAGGAGCACTACCATCCTGAAGAGGCTACATGGGAGCTAGAGGACTCCATGCGATTGGAAATCCATTTTTGTTTAATTTTTGTAGAACACTAAGGGTGGTGCCAATGTAGAATTTTGTTTAAGATGGTAAAGAACTGAGGATAGTGCTGGTGTAAGGGGGAGGGGATTGTAATTCCCCAGTTTTGACCCCATGGTATTTAATTGTACATGATGTAAATATTGTATGCAAATCATTGCGAGAAGCTCAAGGCCAAGGCCCTTCCATTGATTGATGTTTGTAGATAGATGATAGGGGTTGATACCTATGGTTTTGGTACTAAGTCGAGCACAATATATATCTTTCGATATATCATGTAAATGTACAAATTAATATAATACCACCACTAGATATGGGACTGCAAACATTAAAGAGATGGGGGCATGATTCCACAAGGGATAGGGTGGGGAGTTACTTAAACTCCTTAGCCAATAGGGTGTGACCATATGTCAACGGGGAAACCCATGAACCCTTAACTACCCTTTTTTTCCTCTTTCCTCAATCATCAATTTCTTCCAAAATTTTGTGAGGTAGTTAATGCCTTGGGCTGGGCAAGGCATGGAATTCTGATGGCTTGACTGAGAAAGCATGCAATTCTGCAGCCTAGGAAGCCACATTATTGCTTCTGCAGCAAGAAAGCATGTGATGGGTGTCAGTCTGTGCTTTCTCCCAGGTGCGAGAAGGTTTTGTTGTTCCTGAGTGTCATGGTTGTTCAGGATCTATCATTTGATCATTTCGTGATCATTTCTTTTTCTCTAGAGACACGCAGTGTGGTGGTTCAAATATCTGGTGTGCGAAAGTGTAGTTCCATAGTGTTTTGTCTTAGTGACCTTGTGGTATGAGAACTTGTTTCTATGTGTCACGGATTGAAGCCTATGTGGTTGTGTTTTCCTTGTGGATTGTTGTGTAGTGCATCCCTATTTTGGTTTGAATACCAACGAATGGAAGAGGCAAGAATTGGCTGATAAACCTAGTGAAGAAAGGAAGTTTAGAAACAAATCAAGAGGGATGGTAAATCCTTTCTGCACACCCTAAAGAGCACTGGAAGGGAAGGTATGACCTGATGGACTGTGTAGCAGTGAAAGGAATACTTCCTTGTGTTGGGTGGTGTAGGTATTGAGGAGTCCAAGATATATCTTCTATAGATGTCCATGGCTCTTTGGTTGAGGTCACTACCTTAGAAATTCTACCTTTCCATTGCCTTAGTAGCCTGAAAATCCAAAATTTTAGTTGGTTTGGTTGTGTCTTTTTGTGTTTTGGCTTGTTTCAATGGATAGTCTAAGAAACCCAGGTGTAGGTTGGTTTGACTGTGTTCTGATGTGTGTTGGTTGTGTGTAAGCCTATTTTTTCCCTAGTTCCTTGAGAAAATCATTCCCATCTCAGGGGTGGCAGTGTGTTGAGAGATTAATGAACACATTGGCCTATGGTTGGGTGGAATGTTGCAGTGACATAGCTAGTTGTGGAACAACTTAATCATCATAGATAAGTATCTCTATTTGTTCCATGTATTTTCTTATGAGTTATTATGATTATGTTGAATGTTTATTGATGGCTAAGTAGATTCTTGTAGAAGTTTAATTTTGTTATGCTTTCTTATATTTTACTTATATACATGCCTTGTATTTATGCATTGCATTTGTCTAACTTCATGGAGCCTAGAATCCTGTTACAGGGCCAAAAATGTAGCGAAGGTAAGAATCATTGAGTTTTCATCCCTTGGAATCCACCTGTAGAAGGAACAAGGAAGAAACCATACGAGTAAAATTTGAGTAGGGTCAAATTGTTGTGTTTCTGTGCCCCATGGATCTGCCTCTGAAATGAGGAAGAAGGGAGGCAGAAAGGGTTATCTAAAACAAGGAATAAAGAGGATATTCCAATTTCCAAAGGCCGAGTTTGGAAAGAGGAATTCAAAAATGCAGAAGAGATCTCAGATACAAAGATAACTTTCCATTATCCAAAGTCTAAGGTCAGAAAGTGGAAGTGTGGAGAGCAAAATTCTGACCATTAATTTTGTTGAGCCTTTGAGTTCCCAGTTTTTGAGTTCCGAAGTGCGAGAGGCAGAAAGAGGAAGTGAGGAAGGTGCAAGGTAGAGGAGCCATTGAATGTTCCATCGCATATTAAGTTTCCAATTTTTGATTTCTGAGGTCGGCATGGAAGAAAGATGAAGTGTGAAAGGCAGAAGGAAAAAGGATAACCATTCATTTCTTCAAGCCTTTGATTTCCCGATTTTCAAGTTCCGAAGTGTGGGAGGAGGGAAGCAAAAGTGCAGAAGGAGGAAGGCGGAGGAGCCGTTGAATTTTTTGTCGCACATTAAGTTTCTAATTTATAAGTTTCAAGGTATGAAGGGTGGAAAGTGGAAGTGTGGAAGGTAGAAGGAGGAAGGTTGACCATTCACTTCATCGAGCCTTTTAGTTCCCAACTCCCGATTTTCAAGGTTGGAAGGGTGGAGTGCGAAAGGTGGAAGGAGAAGTGCAGAAAGTACAGGTCTAGTGTGGAAATGATCACTATGGTTGTATAAGGGATTTTTTGATGGTGGAATGACTTTTATATTGTTTCTAATCTTGAGAATGAGGTTTGAAGTGTGTGTGTGTTAACGCTCGTTCCCTGTGATTGAAAAGTGAACAAAGGTTCTCAAAGTAAATTTTTTAATTTATCTGCATTATGGGGTATGGGGACATGACACGTGATGCTTCCTCCCATAGGTGCATTGTAAGGTCCTGTTCATGAATCCTTTCCTTGTTTCCTCCATTATCATTATGTTCTTTTTCTATGCAATTCCATTTTGTTTTGTATGGAGTTCTCATCTCCCTCTTAATCCAAATTCTCTACATAGATATTTGAATTCTTTTGAAGCAAATGCATAGCCATTATATGATCGTAAAGTATTGATATTCCTATTGGTTTGAATCTCTACCAAGGATTTGAATTGCTTGAACTTATTGAAAACTTCATCTTTTATTTTCTAGAACTAAATCCATGTTTTGTTTAGAATAATCATCTATAAAAGAAACATAGTATGCATGCTCTCTTAAGGAATTGGATGACATGGGACTGCATACATTTGAGTGGATTATCTCCAAAATTTATTTTTCCTTTCCTCACTTCTATGAAATGGTTTCTTCACATTCTTCCCTTGTGCACATCCTTTGAAAATTCCTTCATGTTTTGCTTGAGTCTAGGGTACACCTGATACTACGTTGCTTGCAATTAGTAGTTCTCTATACTATACATGTGTAATTCTTCGATTCCATAGTTCACTTGGTTCGACGAAGTCATGAACCAAGGTTTTTTTTGGTTGTCCCTTCAATTTGTATAGGCCTCCCTCTTTCTCCTCAATTATTTTTGCATCATCAATTGTCTTTCCTTTTGTCCATATGAGTACTTGGACATCAACAAATGCAACATGGAATATTTTTGCATATACATCTGCTATGGATAGGATATTTTTATTCAAACCTGGTACGTAGAGAACATACTTGATCTTCATTGATTTTCCTGAATCCAACTTGTAAGAAGCTTCTGCGCTCCCTTTGATAGGATTCTGGTAGTCATCTCCAAGTTTCACTTTGTGAGGTGACTCATGTTATGATAGGTTGATAAAATATTCCTTGTAACCTTCCATGTACTTAGAAGCTCCACTATCCAGAAGACAATCATTACTTCCATGGGTGACGGTACATGTAAAAGTTGAGATCAAACATATTCTTCATCACTTGAAGAATCCTCTCTTCTCATTTTCCTTTCTGATTCATCTTCTTCAGTATGGTGAGCATGATGGTTTCTTCTTTTGTTTATTCTTGAGGATCCCTTGTCTTTGGGACAATTTCTTGAAAAGTACTTTCTTACCACATTTATAAAATTTGAGACTGGAGAAGTTAGGTTTAGGTCTTTTATTATTTTTGAATATCTTAGGCCTTCTATGGTGTTGATCCTCCTTCTTGCGACAATCCTTCTTTGCATGAACCATTACCACTTGGTCATCATTAGCTCCCACCTTCTCTTCTCTTGATACTAGTCAAGCTTCTTCTTGAGTTCATTCCTCCCATAGTATAATGAACTTGATAAGTTTATTTCTAGTGCATATTCCCCATATGAAAGAGTCCCATGATTTCAGAAGACCATTTAATGTGGTCATTACTATCTCTCCTTATTCAACATTTCGTTCAATGGATTCAAGTTACTCCTTGATTTTTGAGACCCTTGAGAAGTATGATTGAATGGTCTTTGAGTCATGGATATTCACATTCTTTAGTTGATTCCTCAAGGTCATCTTCCGGTTGATGTTCTTCCCTTCATATATCTTGGTTAAATCATCGAGTATGCGATAATAATTTATGTAGTATGCAATAATCATCTTGTCTCTTATCAATTTTTTCTTGTGAGTAGCCTTATCCTCTTCTCCCTATGGTTCTGGAACCTCCTCAGTGACATACTTATCCAAATCATTATCTTCTAGAATAATAGATATTCTATACTTTCATGCTCGGAAGTTATCATCCCCTTCAAGCTTATCCTCAATCTTGGTATGATTCAACATATTGATATGAGAACCTCAAAAGGAAATAGTAAAGAAGTGTATCTTACCAATTTGAGATTCCCAAACTACCTCTTGATCTCGTTGACCTAGGGTTTGATTGAGAAACCCTAATTTTTCAAACTTGGAATCTTGGAATTATGTTTGGACAGAAATATGTGCCTCCTTGAGGAAATTTGTTCGGTGATTCCCTTTTTTGGATTGGTGGAGGGAAGATCTAAAAATATGATGCCCTAATTTATCTAGGTAGTAGCGATGAGATAACAAATGAAAATTCTTCAAACTGAAAACTTAGTCCACCAAAATATGTGCCTCCTTGAGGTGATTAATCCTATCCCTTTTTTCTAGAAATTTTGTGGAGAAAAATTCTGGATTGTGGAAACCCTAGTTTCCATAATTGCACAGTTCCTTCTTTCAAGGTGGATCTCCTACCATGTTAGAGTTTACACTTTAATTTAAACTTGTTATATATTTAATATAATGTGCTACGATCACTAAAATATATACAAACACATCATAAAAAATAGACATAAATATTTTATCCATGGAAACAAAAAATGGAGAAAACCTAATAACTTCTTATGTATAGATTTGTCACTTAGTACAATGTCGAAAATATAAAAAACCCAAAGATAAGGTGTATTTTGTAGCTTCTTCTTCTTCAACCCCATTGAAATTTTCATTATCTCTCCTAGAGCAAGAATTCTTGTGATTGTTGTGTATCCAAATGTGGGAGGGTGCCTCCCTATTTATACTAATCATGTGTGTGACATTTTTCCTCAATTGGGCCAATTTCTCTAACTGACTGGGACAACTTGTCCTTATGGAAGAAAGAAAAATACATTTTACATTTTTTCCTTGACTATTACCCTGAATTACAACGTATGTTTTACCTCAACTTGTTACTTGACCAATTACATTAATGATATCTCTGATTGAAGGGAAAATATTCCCAAAATGATGAATAACAAAAGTACAATAAAATATAATAATAATAATAATAATAATAATACAAAATAATATCTTCCAAAGTTACATTTACAACAATACTCAAATAATCAAGAATTTCCAAAAGGGGACCTTCCTCCCATAGAGAAAATGCCCATAATCATCATAGATAGGATTTTTTCCATTGTTTCAATGTCTTCCAACTCCATAAAGGGTCACTGTTCATTCTGCACTGAGAGGGATAATTTGAAATTCCTACCATCCAACAAGGTAGCTAGTCCTTTAGATGCTTCTTATGCACGAACTACACATCCTCTTCCATTATCCATAATATATTCAACTGACTGCAAGCTTGTTCTACTTCCATTTTAATCTCTTGGACTAGGAGAATAGAGACATTATTTTAGTAAATAATATTTCACATTAATTCCATATTTTGACTTCCTCTCATTGTTGATACAAACCAATCCAACAAAACTAGTTGACAGGGTTTCCCACCATGTCGATAGCCAAAACACCGCGATCTCCTTGAGCACCAACCCAGACAAGTTTTATCCCATCTGGAAACACTTGTAGAGTGGATGAAGTCTCACCTGAGATGTTTGAGGGAGAGTTGACGGAACCAAGTTTTCGTAGAATAGGAGAGGACAATGTGCATTGATTTATCATCTTAGCGCAATACTAATAGATCATTCAACTTATGCATTCATGTAACCATTCATTCTCATTCCTCATAGATTGCATCATTCAATCATAACTGTAGAAATAATTTTTACGTGAAAATATATCCAACATAATTACATCATTTAACACAAGGAAACATCGCATCATCTATAGATCCATGTCACAGATACACATTGTATTCATACTTGCATTGTGAAAGATAGTAAAACAAAAAAATAGAAAAGAACACAAGGATTCAAGGCAAATTCCGTCTTATCATATTACTTTCGTGCAAAATCACATATTCTCCAAAATAGTTCACAGATCATAGATCTCAGTTTAAATGCTCCAAAGATATTTCCCACAAATATGATATCAGAGATAAATCTGATGTCTAACACTTACAATTCAACATCTATTGATAGGCTTGTGCATTTACATTCAAGGTCCACTTAGAAAAATTCCTAACTAACTCTTAATTGATTCTACAAAATAATGACCAGTATCCACAAAATATGGTCAAAAGCTACAAAAACTGACATAAAATTACATAAAATATTATATTTCCACCTTCTACTCCATATTCCACTTGCACGGTGTCTTTGAGCTTGCGCAATATCCACAACCCTGTGCAAATAACTTATCCCAAACTCCTTGCCAACAGGCCCCCAACACAATCTTGTGGCTCGCCCTCGATCCACGCTAGCTGGACATGGTGTACTTAGTAATATTGAGCCTAAAATATTCATACTGTTGAGTAATCACCTTTACCTATTCTTTGACTTTTTCAACAATCTCTTCACTTGCTATTAGATCATGTGTGACTAGATGCTCGACCATCTTCTCGGCGATCTCCTTTTTTCCTTCCTGTGCTTCCTATAGTGCAGAAACCACTTTGATAGAACATTGCGCTCCAATCTTTTGAAGCGCATTGAGTTGTGTGGTGCTTCATTGTTTCCTTTATTGTGCCTTTGCTACCCACTATTGCAACTCCTTTAGGTCTACTGATTTGGTGATCTAAACCATCAGTAGCATCGCTCTCAGTGACGTCTTCAATGTATCTAGTTTCTCTTGAGCTTTCTGCAACTATGTGATCAGTTGTGCTAGTTGTTCATCCTGCACTATGCTTCTCCAAAAATACATAGTCACATCCATCAATTTCTTTTTCTCCTGCTCCATTCCTTTGAGTTTTGTTGCCAAATATTCAATAGCACTCTTTCCTGCTACTATTTTCTCCGTTGGCATGGCCAGGTACACCAAAGCCTCCAAAATGTTGTTCTCACTCTACATTTTCAAAATAACAGCCCCAAGTTGTTGTTCTCTTACCACCACATCCAACTCTATGGTCCTCTCCAATACATATTGACAGTCATCCACAACTTCCTCTTCCAACTTTACCTGACTGTCCTAAATATCTTCCTTCTCAGCGACAAGGCGATCTTGTTCTTTCTTTAGCTCTGTGATCTACTCGATGCTCTTCACTCTCAAATCCTCTTTTGCTTTATTTAGTTCTTTGATTTCCTACACTTTCTCTTCCATGATATTTTCCTTAGATTGATGTAATTCCTCAACCTCTTTCTTCATTTTCTCCTCTTCTCCTCCGACTGTAAGAATTGATCATTGATTTCATTTTGTTAGTCTGCCAACTCCTGGTTTGTGAATCTTTGCATGCATACCAATGTCTGTGTGGATAGCACATTGATATCCAGTGATATTTCCTACAACTATTGTAGGGAGGTTTCCAAGTCCTCTCTTCTAGCATCAATAACTGTCGGGGAAATATGAACATTCCCAACCCATGACTCAGTGCTAATTGATGCAAAATCATGCACAGTCGCATCTTTTGGCACTCTCTTCAAAACAACATCATACAAATAATCAGGTTTGGTTCTTACCTATTCAAATACATCTTGTGATTATTTATTCATTTCCTTTTCTCATGCATCGGTGGAATCTATAACGACCTTGACGAGCCTATTCAATTGTGCCTCCATCCCTTGCGCGGTGTTACTACTGCTCACACCCTGCTCCATGTGTTGTTTTTTTCTTAACTTGTTGAACATGCATTCTGCCTTAGGGTCCATAGGTGTCTTTGACGATTCTTGTTCAAAATCTTAATCGCTCTACTGTTCATCCTTATGTACTGGATCAATAGGTGCATTAGCCGAAGGTCGCATTGATACTTCTTCTAAAATAACTAGTTCCCGCCATTCTGTAGGCCAATCATTAACCATCGCCTCCAACTCTACATCAGACATTTTGTAAGGCATCAGAAACCATTTCCTATCCGGGTCACACCGTTCTTATACGTGAATTCCATGTGGTTTGATTGCGAACTAATAAATCATCAGATAACATTGGAACTCTTACCGCTGCCGCCTGGAGCACTTCCAAATAGATCCAAAATTGGATCGCACAATTCGTCAATCTTTCAAGTTATTTCACCCAACATAGATTCTGATGTCATGCACCCTTGCATACTTTTACCGCTTCTACATCCATGCCTTCATAGTCATATGGCTCCATCCAAGACACTAACATGATCAAGATGAGTAACCAATTATATGTGAATGGTATTTCACCCGCCTGCACTACCACTGTGTCCTCCGCCAACTAATTCATGAGAAAGAGTGACCATTTCATTTGTATGCCTTGTGCATGTTGATGTATATGTAACTTTGGAATGTATTCTTCTATGTATTTCATATATTGTAACCCGATGTTTATTCCGGGATGTTTCTATTATGCATTTGAGTCATGTGGTCATGCCCCGATGTTCCGATCGGGAGGATTAATAATGTAATCAAGTCATATCAAGTCATTAGGTAAGTCCCCATAGTTTAAGGGGCACTTGAGTTATTATACACTAATTAAGGTGTAGGCTCGAGTAGTAATTATTAGGTTGAGTGCACTTCAAGTCAAGGGAAGAATATAAATAGAGAGTGAGAGACTCTCTATTTATCACTTGTGACTTAGCTCTCTTGCTCTCTCAAGTGTGGCGCACTTTTGGAGAAGGAAATTCTTGTGCTTGACAGAAGACAGAAGGCTGCTATTGTGAAGGGAGGTCATCTTACTGTTTTGGGATCACATCTTGTGGTGATACTATCTTAGAGGAAGTTGAGGGTTTTTCTCCATTTATGGTTTCCCCTCCTAAAATCTTTGTGTCTCTTGTCTCTTGTGATGTGCTTATGTGATTGCTGTGCTTGTTATTCTCTCAGTGAAAAGATCTTAACATAATGATAGCTTAAATGTTGAAAAACTAACATGGTATCAGAGCTAACCTGAGAATAAGAAATTGTGCAGCTACAGGAACTAGGGCTTCCTATTTTGTGGATCTTCCTCCACATTTTTTCAGCACAAGTATGCTAGGATGACTCTCCATTGAAGGGTACATCTTTCTGTCGATGCGGAATTCAATTTCAAGCATTTTCAGTTTCGATGTGGAACTTAGGGATTTGTACAGAAGAGGAATTTTTGGGTGAGACCAGCATAGGATTTTTCTCCTCATCAAAACCGAAATTTATAGACCTGGATCAGTAAATTTGGTTGGGTAAATATCTGGGAAAGTCAAACCCTAGTTTGACCCTGAGCTAGGAGAAACCCTAAATACTAAAACTGCTAAGTGTTGGTACAGTCGCTATATTCCGATATTGGCGAAGTACCAGAAGCTTAAAATTTCAGTGTCAGAATATAAAATCCTGATGAACACTGTGTCCAAAGGGCAGCCTCTGATTCTCTATATTCTGGGAGATATGATCTCTCCAAGTTAGGGTTCCATCCCCTTCCAGAAATCATCAATAAACAGGACACCTGGGGAGATCTGCAATATATTGGGCTACAGAGGTCCAAATGGAATTCCTGAAGATTTTCCAGAAAGGGAACGGACTGTAATTTATGTGGTCCGAATTTCAAACTCAGAAAATTAACCAGTGACACGTTGAATGCCGTACAACTTCGTTGTTCTGAACAGTCCTGTAACAGGTCACCTTGGGAAAAGGATCATAAATACAGAATGGTGAAACCAATTCTGATGAAACCTATGCTGTTAGATCTGGGACATGAGAGGTTACCTCAGTGAGAAATTTCAGACACAGAGGATCAGTAATTTCGGAGATATCACAGAAACAGTAACAGGTATTTCTGCAGAAGAAATCAGAAAATTAGGGCTTCCTTTTCTGGGAGCTTCCCTCCACTGTTTTCAGAAAAGGAGTACATTAGACAGCTCCATTTGAAGAGATCTATCTGTTCATCCAATCATATCTGAAATATTCCAAGTTTTGAAAATTAGGGTTTTCTACGAAAAACCCTAGATCAACGAACTCCGGGACAAGGACGGATACCTCAAATCGGGAGATAAGGCTAAGGCTTTACATAAGGAGATTACAAGCGATCTCAACAGGTATGACTCATCGAGGTATGTTTTGAGATTTGTTCATGATTAAGTTTATGGTATGTTTGTCTTCATGTTATGATGGTTAGTAAAATCTTGATTTTAGATTTTTCGTATCACCTTAACAAAATTATGAATGCATGATAGAAGATATTCATTGGTTAGGGTGTTGACCCTTATGATTGTACTAATGCATTATGGTGTTGTATGAGGTTTATGTTGTCTACTAACATGAAAGGTACACCAAGAAAGACAAATCATGTTCCAGTTCAAGAACATATGATCATGATGACATGAGGATAAAGACTCATCCATTGTCATGGATCTCATAGAAGATCCATTTACGAGGTATGTATAACTTGGTTTTATAATGGCTAACCTATGAGATATACAGGTGACTAGAACAAGTAATTGAAGAAGAACAAGAAGACATCATGTGAGTATGTTAGACATAACTAACTAGCATGCTAAATCCAGGTATGTTCTTCCTATATCAAGCTAGAATCCTACCTTGTGTTAGTATCTTATACTATTGATGATATGACTAACCAGAAGAATCATGAAGGTATAGGTTTGAATAATGACAGGTTTTATGCATATTATATCTCTTATCTTGATTGATGATTCAACTAACCTGAAGAGTCATAGGTTTGAGTAATTACAGGTTTAGAAATGTTATGTTTCTTATGATTTGACTAACCATAAGAATCCTACATAAGCCTTGAATGCTAATGCTTATTATTTTCTGTTTGAAATGATCATGACTATACATGCTTGAGATTATTGTGTTTTAATAGCATACTAATGAATGTATGATTTTATATGAGATCACAAGGATAACACAATCATGATACTAATAAGCATGCATAGGAACCAAGGATGAATATGAGTTCAAGAACAGGTAATCCAGGAAGCAAAGATCAAGAGGGAGCACACTCCAGTTGTTCCTACAAGGAAGCAAAGGAACACACTTCAGTAGCTTCTGCAAGGATGTAGATATCCAGAGGGAATTGACCATCTTTCCACAACAGAAAGGTGTAGAAGAAGCTACTTCAGATTAGGACTCCAGCAGCTCCTGTAGGGAAGCAAAGACTCAGAGGGAGTCCACCCAACGAACAAACAAAGATAAGTATTTTAATTTCTTTCATATTTGTTTGTTTAAATAAAATTGTTCAATGATGTATATGCTCATGTTCCTAGACTTAGGATATGTATTGTGCATATTAGAATAGTTGCATTGATGAACAGTATATTACTAATATACATGGGTAAGTGGCCTATGGCACTGTACAACATTCCATTGCTACTTATCTAGAATGAAACCTCTTTGCTGACATATTGGATTAGTGCACAATCCCAATGTTGTCCTGGTAGAGATGGAAGGCATCTACAAGGTTTCAATGAGATATGGATGAATATTGTATTGGCTAAAGTAGTTGCATGATCATATATTTATGCACAAGTGTTTGCCAGTATAAATATTCCTTATGAAATGTTTCTAATACAATTGCATTTGACTTGTAGGAAAGATTGCATACATAATCGCCTACAAGCAAAGAAGGATGAAGACTTGTTCCGAAGAACAAGTGACAACAGTTCAAAGACAAAGAATAATATGACAAGCTAACAGATGGGTGCAAGATGAACTCTTGAAGAAGTTCAAGATAGAGGATCGTAGTATCCAGTGATCCTAGATGGATACTACTTGTCACTCCAGTACAGAATGTTTCAGTGCATATAGCACAGAAGACAGAGGGAGTACGATGCTTCGCTTCAGAGGGAGTGACTACAGAAGATCATGAGGTTCGACATGATATGACAGGATGGACAGATTACTGATGACTTTAGGCTTTATTGAGAATAAAGTGGATTCCAACCTTTGCTTCAAGGTTGAAGGCAGAATACCAGTGATGCTCCTATTATGTGTCGATGCACTATTGTTCTAGGTATGGAGGTGTGGCAGAGTACAGATGGACAAATGCAGTAGAGATCCTGAAGAGGTTCAGGATGATGGACTGCATGACCACACCTATGGTATCAAACCTGAAGCTATTGAGTGATGATTCTTCAGAGTCGGTTGATGCTACGATGTATCGTCAGATGATTGGGTCATTGATGTACCTGACGAACACGAGACCAGATATTTGCTTTGCTGTGAACACCTTGAGCCAGTACTTGACAGATCCGAGAAGTGTTCACTTGGTTGCTGCAAAGCATATTCTGAGGTACCTGAAGGGTACAATTGATTATGGGCTCAAGTATGATGTGAATCAGAAGATTAACCTGGAGGGTTATGTTGATTCAGATTGGGCAGGCAGTGCCATCGACAGGAAGAGTACTTCGGGATGTTGCTTCAGTATGGGATCAGGTGTGATCTCTTGGTTTAGCAGGAAGCAATCCTGTGTGGCACTGAGTACAGCTAAAGCAGAGTATGTCGCAGCTTGTTCAACTAGTTGTGAGGCAGTATGGCTGTGGAAGCTACTATCTGATATATTTGATCTCCAGCTGGATGCTACCTGTATACATTGTGACAACCAGAGTTGCGTGAAGTTGTCAGAGAATCCAGTGTTCCATGACAGGTCGAAGCATATTGGGATCAAATATCACTATATCAGGGATATGGTGCAGAGAGGAGCAGTGAAGCTCCTGTATGTTGCGACGGAGGAACAGATAGCTGATGTACTGACGAAGCCATTGGCTAGACTAAATTTTGAGTACTTCAGAGAGAGACTTGGTGTTCTCCAGATTGAGGCTTCCTCCCAGAGACAGTGATGAGATCCAGAGCCATTCTGACATGGTGAGAGGATTGGTTCCTTCCATGGTCAGATGTAAGGGCTGAGATATTCCGTCATGGTGAGAGGATTGGTTCCTTCCATGACTGATATGAGTACTGAGATCCATAGCCATTCTGATGAGCAGGTCAGATGTAAGGGCTGTGCCATTCTGTGCATGGCTAAAGGATTTAGTTCCTTCCATGGCAGATGTAAGGGCAGAAATCTCTCCTCGTTGGAGCTGAGAGTCTTCCATCACTAGATGGGATTGTGCCATTCTGAGGAGCAGGTTAG
>LPNX010018721.1:319261-366335 GCA_001517045.1 Pseudotsuga menziesii | reverse complement strand
AGTGATGATCCAGATCCTGTCCAGAGAGATGATCCAGATCGAGTGATGATCCAGATCCAGTCCGGTGATGTTGATCCAGATCGAGTGATGATCTAGATCCAATGATGCCATATTTATGATGATCCAGATCGAGAGATGATCCAGATCCAGATGACTTGAAGACGAAGATGACTTGAAGATGAAGATGACTCAGATGATCTAGTTGATGCAGAGAAGAAGACCAGTGCTGAAAAATTTGTGTCGAAAGAATACCTTCCTAGTTAAGAGGGAGTGTTGATGTATATGTAACTTCGGAATGTATTCTTCTATCTATTTCATATATTGTAACCCGATGTTTATTCCGGGATGTTTCTATTATGCATTTGAGTCATGTGGTCATGCCCTGATGTTCCGATCGGGAGGATTAATAATGTAATCAAGTCATATCAAGTCATTAGGTAAGTCCCCATAGTTTAAGGGGCACTTGAGTTATTATACACTAATTAAGGTGTAGGCTCGAGTAGTAATTATTAGGTTGAGTGCACTTCAATTCAAGGGAAGAATATAAATAGAGAGTGAGAGTCTCTCTATTTATCACTTGTGACTTAGCTCTCTTGCTCTCTCAAGTGTGGCGCACTTTTGGAGAAGGAAATTCTTGTGCTTGACAGAAGACAGAAGGCTGCTATTGTGAAGGGAGGTCATCTTACTGTTTTGGGATCACATCTTGTGGTGATACTATCTTAGAGGAAGTTGAGGGGTTTTCTCCATTTATGGTTTCCCCTCCTAAAATCTTTGTGTCTCTTGTCTCTTGTGATGTGCTTATGTGATTGCTGTGCTTGTTATTCTCTCAGTGAAAAGATCTTAACATAATGATAACTTAAATGTTGAAAAACTAACAGTGCACACTGCTCAGCACATGCAACCACCCTCAAGTTACATTGGACGTGGTGGTTCTTCCTAACCACTTTGTTGGCCAAAATCCTTACAACAGCATGCACCGCTCAATCATTGATATTGTCAATGCGGTAAGCCCTCCTGTCGTGCTATAAAGCATAGCGATTCTTCAATGTCACTGCAAGATTCTTGTCATTTTCCTTTCCTCAGAAATACTGCGAGCAGTATGGACCATCCTTTGGCAGCCCCATAATTTATGAAATCATCCCCAGTGTGACTTCACCCAGCTTGTCTAGCTATAAAATTCCTCAATGGAAGCATGCCAATAGCTACTTCACACACACATTTACTTCAGTCAACCGCCCAAAGTGTGACATGTTGATCAAATCTAACAATATGAATCTATCCATCCTATGCGCCCAGTCATGCGGAATGATTTCTATCAGGCCGCATCCTACGGTTACCATTGGCACATAAGGTTCGTTCACAACATCCTCCAGTGCGAGAAAGTCATGGTCATCATATTTCATTTGCATTAGCACAGGTACGATGTCAGAAGTGCATACCATCCCTTCTGGTATCGCTGGAATCCTCACTTGATACTTTTGATTTTTCATGGGCTTCCTGGGCTTCATACCAAGTCAACTAGGAGGTATATACTTAAGGATGTTTGTTACAGAGAAAACTTCCTATGGATTGGGGTGTACCACAACAGACAAAGAAACCGCAAAATTCAATCCCTTCCCAATATGCAAGAGAAATAAAACATCTAACACTAAAATATCTCAAAACATACCTTATTCCGGATGGTTGATGGAGATCCCCGTTGAGATTTTTCCAATCCCGCTTGTGTAAGCAATTTGCTCTCTCAACAACAACAAACAAGATAAGAATGCTATATAATGGTGTTAGAAATACTCTAGCATATACAATCAATAATGTACAAACAATTAAAAGCATCCATGGATTCAATATTCATTTAAATGCACATCACTGGATAGGAAAATATATTTCTATTAATATAAATCAGAGATTACATGAGTGACAACCTCTGTCGGTACGTCTGCGAACTGGAGAAACTAATTCCTCCACCTGGGCCTCCACCACCTCAATCCTATATATATCGATAGAAAAATCACAAGCAAAGGCAAGCTTGGGAAGAACACAAAGTGCTCCAAGGGGTAAAGGGATGGAGACTCAAGTATAAGAAAGCTACGACAACATTGGACTATAGTTTCCTTGCTCTTGAATTCCTCTCTTCTTCAGTGTATCCAATATAATGCTTCAATGGGGTAATGGAAGTTCAAATTCAAGCGATATCAAGGCATATGGAAGGCCAAGAAACAAGTGACTCAGATCCACATTGAGGAAAACTCCAAAAATATTTTGCCTTTTGCACACATCCCGATGTGTGCAGGTTTAAGGGTAATATCCGCATGTATACGCAGAAAAGGGATTAAAATCCACGTACAACAAATAACAGGTATTTTTAGGGATGATATTGGAAACATCAAAGGTACAAAAATAGGCCATGGGGTCCAAAGAGTCTGTAGAGGAACATGGAAGGCCATATATATGTGATCCACCATGTGTGGTAAAATCAGCTATAACAGATTCCCCCTAATGTGTGACGTCGCAGGGGTAATACGATGGCTGAAATACATTATAAGTCCATCCCAGAAGTGGAGTGATGAAGAAATAGGTGGAAGAACCATCCATCCAATAGTATAATACAATAGTCAAACTCTGCACGACTGCAAATACATATAGCAGTCCCATATACATAAGAGTACAATGGCCATGGATAGGCATGATATACAAACTGTGATATGTGTGGTCATCACCATGTACAATATACAATAGATCAGAATATCCATGATGAAGATATACAAAGGACTAAGATCTCCATGAAAGCTGAATATATACCATGGATCAATATCTCCATAATGGCTGAAGATATATGGCATACACTGGAATCAAGTCACGAGAGCTAAAATCTCATGAACACTGGCACGATCAAGGAGGTAGCATATAAGAAATGACACCAATCTAGAAATTATTCTACACAAACTCCTACAAGTACATGTCCTACTATGTGAATAAAGGTGTCAAGGCCTAACACAGTAGTCCATCCTTTGATTACTGGTCATTGATGTATATCGTTAACAGACGCGAGATCACCCACTGATAATGAAAATGGGAATCAAGGTACTAGAGTGCAATCTAACAAGTGCGAATAAATGTGTTGATTTCGAACACTTGAAAGAGTCCATCGATCAGGGGACAATGACGTATTCCAAAAACTGTTGATGGCGAGAGAACCTACCACTGATGACTATAAGTCTCAAGGCACTCAAATGACTCTAGAATCCTATCCCAGAATAAATGATCTGAAGTCGATGGGATGGAATCCGCTGTAAAGAGGGAATTAAGGCATCTCCCATCAACCAACACGAGGTACCTAGCAATGCTATATAATGTGGAAGGACTCGAACAAGATGTGTACAAACCAGTAATAGTACCGGAAATGGTCGATATGCAAAGTCAAGACAACTGAGGAATGGTCGACTTAGACTTCAACTTCCTTCGAACAAGAGCATAAAGGAAAATGGTGACTAAATGTAGGTAGTATAGACTCGATATACAAAACTGGAACATCTCTGTGATGCATGAGGCATTGACAGAGGCTCCATAGGGACTGGAATCTTAACCAGTCAATGGAGGTAAACTCAGAGATACGAGTATAGCTCCTAAAGTCAAACTACTAACCCAACCAATGGATGTGATATTCAGTGATATGTTCAAAGGCAGCACAACTCAACTGCTACCAAAGAAAACATCTTTTCCTATTCGGATTTTTTGTTTTTTGATTTTTTTGGACTTTTTTCAAATATTTTGAAAAGCTTGAAAAAGAATAAAAGTGATTTATAGTTACAAATCTAGGAGGAGACGAGTGTCAAAGGGCAAACAAACTAGTTCCAAGCAGTGGAACATACCTATTCTCAATGCAAGGAAACATGTTCAGGATAACAAAACTCGGGGGAAAGTCCCCTCCTGTAAAAAATGGGGAATCAAGCTGCAAAAGATCTATAAAATAGCTCTGCTTGGCTAGACATGAGACAATCTTGGCTATATGGCTAATAATCAAAGTCAGGGAAGCTGACATAAGGCTCAAAAAGGAAGGAAAAACTCATGATAATGCAATTACAACTTGACATATACAAGGGAGTCCTAGGGAAAAGGGCCAGCATAAAGGTTAAGAGGTGTATGAAGCTCTTTCTCAAAGTCATGGTGGTACTATACAAAGGAATCCTGCACCCTAAAGGAAAAATGTTGACATGGGCACCAAATGCAAAACATGATCTAACTAGGGTACCCATGTATGGTGAAGCTGTATCATTCACAACATGTCACTTCTAAAAGCAACAAGAAGGTTTCGTGACAAGATGGAATGGATTCATACCTAAGGTTAAAATGAAATGGTCATAAGGTCATGCAAAATGTAAATGGATGTGAAACCTAACCTATATGCCAATTTAGGCATCATACCTGCAGTAGGCATGAATGGATCAAAGCCGCGATCAAACCACACTCAAAATGAACTCCTACATCATCAAATTAGTTCAAACGGTCCAAAATGGTAAAAAACTATAGAAAGTGGGTAAAAATTTCAAAATTTTTCTTTAAATAGTAAAAAATTTAAAATTTTTAATATCATTTGAAATTTTTACCCAACATAGTGTATTTGAGCTCAGAACTTTCGAAGCGAATTCTGAGAGCACCGTCCGGCGGAATCTCTCCCCGTTTGATCCAGGTAGATTCTCATGCCCTCCTCTTCCTATTTCATGCATTTTTTTTGAATTTTCATGGTCCAATTAATTTTTTAAGACATCCATAATTGTGCGTTTCGGACCACGCATAAATCGAGGTTTTTTCCGCATATAGGGCTTGCCATACATGGTTGTTTTGAGAATAGTTGCGTATAGGGCTGTAAACAAGGTTTTCAAAGGCAATAACTGATCAAAATTTTGTTTTTTGTGTAGGATGGTGTTAGAGTGGAGGGAAAGAGAGCATGGTGATGTGGAGGAGGCCATGCAAGGTGATCTTATGGCCCAAGAAGCATTACAGGCATGTGGTTTATACAAGTTTTGGTGTCTTGGCAGCCTGAGGGCCAAACCAAGACTACTCCAGCTCCTAGTGAATTACTAGGATCCAGAATCTGAGACATTTCAGATTGATGGGATGTCTCTTAGTGTTGTGGTTGAGGACATATACTTTATCACTGGTTTTTCCCGGCAAGGAGAGATGGTGAATCTCTGATCTCGTGGTCTAGGAGGCGGGTTTACCATGGATGAGTACATAGCTGGGTATTTATTTTCGGAGATGGAAAAGGTTGGGAGTCAAATCCTAACAAACTCTATATATATTATGGGACTAAAGGCCATACTATTGGAATTAGGAAGGATTGTAGGGCTAGCTTCACTCCATGAGGCCTCGCAGAAAATGATGTTCTATGCGGTGGAGTGTATGAGACCTACAGTTTATGACTAGAGAACGACGTTGTTGAGAAACATGAAATAGTAGCTCAGTGATTGCAAGATGGTTAGGGTGTGTAAATTTGGGTTCGGCAGCATACTGAGCACATTCATCTTTGATCGAGTACCATGGCTAAGCCCTAGAGTGGACATTGTTCCACACGGAGTTCAGGATCCAGCCCAAGGACGTTGGGAAAATGTTATGCGCAGAATGGGTGGAGGTAGGGTGGCTAACCCATACCCAATAGACTTCTTTCCATGGTGGTGGAGACAAAATGTCACCATAGATGACTACCCCTATACAGGGATAGACTTCCGCGGAAATCTGGATATTCCGCTACCACTAGGATCTGCTTATGGAGACATAGGTAATGAATCCCAAACCTAATTTTTAAGTCTTTGAATTATTAATTTTTATTTTTATTTTTGATATATTGACTCAAAAAACATATTTTTTGTGTGACGACACATAGTGACAATCTATCATGTGTATGTATATGTTGGACCACAACGGCCAGAAGGATTCCATCGTCATCGATGGAGGAGAAGAGGAGATGATATCATGGGTGTGGATGCGGAGCAGATGCTCCAAAGCATTCACATGAACTTCGCACACTTGACACACAGGGTACCCATGGCACAAGTTGAGGATTTTCTTGAGGCCATGCAGTGTTAGGTGGTTGGTGTTCCAAGAGCATGGGTTCAACTCTTTCGACGGCTAGCTAGAGACGCAGTTCTATATCATGATCAGAAACCCCCTCCTCCTAAGGATTAGAGACCTGAGTGTGTTCATTTTTGTATGACCGTGTATTATATTTTGGTGGCTCAAAAGCCCCAATTTTGTATGACACTTATGTATTATGACATCACTTTTTGGATATTAATAAAAAAATAAATTATGATGATCGATTTTATTTATATTTACATGTGTGAAAAAATGTATGTTTGTGATATGCTTATGGTCTATGAAACAAATGCCAATATAACACATAGCAGGCATATGAGTCAACAACTTGATTAAAAGATATTGGAACATGAATGTATGTTATATTCTTAAATTGCCGTTCTAGCAATCTCACACGTAATAATATTTGTAATAATGTCAGATCCCTAATATGATACAAGCCATTAATTTGTGAAACCACTAACTGCGAATCAAGACGTACCTCAAGAGAATGAACACCATGTGAAATGGCATCACACAATAAATTAATAATGGCACTATATTCAGCAAAATTGTTCGAAGAAGGCAGTAAACATACGCCTCCTGAAGACAATACTTGACCCATAGGATCATAAATCACCCAAGCAGCTGAAGCTGAGTTTTGAGTGTGGCGGCTAGCACCATCAGTAAATCCTATGGAGACGAAAGACTCCCTCAACATCTGCCATAAGAGATGAACCTGATCACCATAAGAAAACCTAACTATGCAATGGAAAAACTGTATAACAATATACAACAATCATCCCTGGATGAAGATCATTCATAGTATTTTTTGAGATAGAGCCCATTTCTAGGCTCTGTGAAGGTTGTCCATTCATAATCGACCAACTCATAAGCGCCTTTATCTAAGACCCGTTTAACCACATAAGGACCATGCCACATGGGATTAAATTTCCCTGCTCCCAAGGGTTCCTTAGCTTGATCCCACAAAAGGACCAAGTCCCCTTCATTAAACCTCCTTAGACGGACAAACTTATCATACTAGACCTTGAAGCGATGCGTGTTAACCTCTAGAGCCACTAAGGCATATCGACACTGCTCATCAAGTTGCTCTAAGTGGACCAAACATTCTTCCAATGCGAAAGTGTCTGGTAAAAGCTCTATAGCTAGCTTTAGAGAAGGGATTTTGCATTCAACCGGTAAAACTGACTCCACCCCATGCACAAGCTGATATGGAGAGAAACCGGTGGCAGTCTTAACTGCGGTTCTATAGGCCCACAAATTAGGATACAACATAATATGCCAATTGGTCTTGCTTTGTGCGATGGTTTGCTGGAGAATAGACTTAAGTGATTTATTCACTGCTTCAACATGTCCATTCACCTGAAGGTAATAAGAAGATGAATGTTCCTACTTATACCCTAACTTGGAATCCAACTCTTCCATCATTTTATTTTGAAAGTTCCTACCATGGTCAGTGACAAGCTCTTTCAGAATACCAAACTGAGTGATAATCTGGTTGAACATGAAATATGTGGCTATTTCACCGTTAAATTTAATTGTGGGCATAGCCTCTGCCCATTTCATGAAATAATCGACAGCCACTATAATGTGATGATTCCCCCCAGCTGAAGCTGGGTTGCAATCCATAAATTCAAGTCCCTACTTGGTGAAGGGATCGACAGTGACAATAGGATGTAACGAGGCTGGATGCGAGTGCATATTACATGCAAACACCTGGTAAGGTTGGCACTTCTTGACCACGTTAACGCAATCTTTGAAGATGGACGGCCAAAAATATACTGCTCTCAAGATTTTTTGGGCTGTAGAAAGCCCAGATAAATGAACACCACATGCCCCTCCGTGGAAATCATTTAGAACAACCTCAGCCTCATCATGGGTTAAACAATGACACAAAATGGAATCTACCCCACAGTGGTACAAAGTGTTATCCACTATAAGGTAGTTCTTAGCTACATGATGTCATCGTCATCGCTCATCCCGTGAAAGGTGAGTAGGGACCTTCAACATTTGCAAATATACGATGATATCCCCATGCCACAGGTCCAAAGTTGAGATAAGGAAAATATGCTCACCAACAAACGTATCCTCATAAACTTCCTTCTCCTCCAAACTTGGAAAATTGGATATGAGCTCCACAAAGATCAAATATTTCTTCGATTTTGTCAAAACGAACTCAAGATCAAACTCTTACAAAATGACAATCCATTTATTGTATTTTCCCCCAATCATCCTTCTAATAAGGACGAATTGAAATTGATTGATATGAGCTATGACCAAAGTTTGACGAAGAAGAATGTAATGCCTCAAACATTGGACCGCATGAAAAGTGGCTAAGGCAATCTTATCCACATGGGAATAATGGATTTCCGCATCAATAAGGTTCCGGCTCAAATAATATATGACATGCTCATGGAGCTCCTCATCATCCTGAACCAAAACCATACCAACCGTCTCCATGGACGCAGCCACATAAATCAAGAAATCATAGCTATAGTCAGGTGGACTAAGCATGGGGTCCATTACTAAGGCTCGTTTAAGAGCATCAAAGGAATCCTGGGCTCGCTCATCCCAGTAAAAAGGAGTGTCCTTCTTCAAAAGACGCATAAATCCTTTAGTCAAATTAGCAAAATTAACCATAAATATCTGCAAGAAGTTTTCCATGCCTTGCAAACACTGAAGATGTCTAATATTATGCGGGGGAGACAATTGAAGTATTGCCTCAACCTTTAAAGGATCAACTCTTATACCCTCCTTGGACACGATGAATCCTAGCAAGTGACCAACAGTCACACAAACGATGCACTTGTGAGGATTTAAACAAACCTAGTAATGACTGCATCTTTCGAATAATAATCTCAAATGATATGGATGACACAGCCTCGAACGAGAGTGAGCAGCGAGATCATCCAAATACACTTCGATAATCATTTTGAGATCGTGAAAAATTAAGGTCATAGCCTGCTGAAATGTAGCTCCCGCATTTTTAAGGCCAAAAGGAATCTTTCGATATGCAAAAGTAACCCAAGGACAAATAAATGCAGTCTTATGTTTATCCTTAGGCTTAATCTGAATCTGATTATATCCAGAAAAACCATCCATAAAGGAAAATACCTCACTCCCGGCACACTCATCCAAAATCTAATCAATAAATGGTGTGGGGAAAATATCCTTAGGACATGCGCGATTTAAGTTACAAAAATCAATGCATATATGGATCGCTCCCTGCTTCTTATCCACCAGAATGGGATTTGAAACCCACTCCATCAAGGGAATGGGATAGATAAAACCAGATTTCAAAATTTTTTCTATCTATGCCTTAATGGCAGGTACTTTTCTAGGATTCAGAGTATGCAAATGTTGTCTAATCGGCTTCACATCGAGATAGGTTTTTATATCATGTTCGACAATACGAGGGTCGATACCTAGCATCTCCTCATATGACCACACAAATATTTCATGAAACTCTTTAAACAATGTGGTATACTCCTTGATCTCATCAGGGGAACAATCCTCCCCAATGTAGACATTCTCAACCTTTCCAGGATCACGATAAATATTGATAGGAATAGTTGGTGATATATTTTCCATGTTCCCATCAGCCATTTGATAAGGAGAGCTAAATGGAACCACAGGCCTACCAATATTCTCACTAAGAATATCCCTAAATCAATCACACTCCACACGGTCGAGCTTAGGAAGAAAATATGATCAATGATGCAACTCTTCCCAAGGTGGCTCAACCCTAGACATGGCCTCAATAATGGCTTCATCTGACAGAAAAACATCATCAAGGAAATCATGTGCGTGAGATGACTCAACTGCCCATGAAGGCAGCACATATGGGTCCTCCTCCATTCGTGAAGATAAAGGACTAGGCTCTACAACTTTATCAATATTCACTTGATATGCTATCATCGTTGCAGGAAACGGCACGTTCGTTTCAATAGGTCCAACCAAAGAACTCGGTGAAGGAAGGATCCAAGGGTCCTCCATATGGGTAGTGCGAAAAGACATCGAATTCAACGAGGATGAATCCCCACCAAAACTAGACCCAATCATACGCATGGGTGCAGGACAACTAAAGGTTCCCATAAGAGAAGGATACATACCCATGCCCACACTCCCAGTTGCCGGCTGAGAGTGATCAATAATCGGGATAAACGCTCCCATTGATGCATTGACACATAGATTTTGGAATGACATTTGATCAATCGTAACAATCCTCCCATTAAATAGAAAGCATATCACTTGAAAGAGGGAGGAAGCTATGACTTGCATACTATACATCCAATTCCGACCCAATAAAAGATTGTAGTCAAGGGGTCCATCAACCACCTCGACCTCGATTGCAACGGTCTTCCATCTAAATTGGAGAAGGAATAATTCCATGCAGCCGAAATGATCTACCATCAAAATCCATCAACATGGTAGCAGATTGAGACAAATCAAGAGAACCTAAGCCCTTCCAACATGACAAAGACATCACAGAAGCAGCAGTGCCTTCATCAATGACAGTGCATTTGATGATCTTATTAAGGCACTCTACATGAATCAAAAGAGACATGTAGTAAGGAAAGCAAGGCTATACTCCCATGGTTTAAAATTTGATAATGGAAGAAGAGCTATCACCACTAACCCCAAGAGTGGACAACAAAGCCTTCCTCTGTGGAGAACAAGTCTGAAGCACTTCAAGCATGGACATCGCAAAAGGAGTCTGGCCCAAATCCTCGACAGCTGAATAGTTCTGGGTGGCTCAAGCATTAGGATTGTGTCCTAAATGCTTTAGGACTCCCTTAGGAATGTGAGGTAGAGCCTTAGGTTTATCTGTAGGTTTTTCGATACACAAAGGGTTCTCAAGTGGAGAGGGTTCTTTCCCAAGGTTCGATTGTGATGAACCATAATCTTTTGTACGAGTCACAACCTTAGCAGCACTCATCATGTTGATGCATCCATGACCACTATTAGCTTCTGGTGGATTTTGATTTCCACCCGATGCACAATTAGGATCAATGGTCCTCGAGTTCATATTTTTATTGTTGGGTAAAGTATTCATGAACACAGCTGTGCCCTGTGCTATGAATCTTGAGGCGTCTTCCATATGAGGGCACAAGTGAGTGAGGTGGTCGTCCTTACACAACTTACAAGGAAACTTCACCTTACGTTTAGCCTGCTTGTCCCCCCAAGCATTACGAGCGTTCTTGTCATTATTATTAGCATTTTTGTTCTTATTCCCACCCTTATGGTTATTCTTCCCTTTTTTCTTATTCCTTCCAGGATGCCAGTTTCCCTTCGGCTCCGATAATTACATGAAAAGTACACTCACCAATTGGGTAGGTTGAGACAAATTCGTGGATTGTCGCTGTTAACACTGAATTTATTTTTGTCAAAATTGGTCCTATTGCCTTCAAAATTTTAAGTTCTCATGGGTGATTGAGTTGGTTTCCAAAGTTTTCTCATTAAGCTATTTCCAGGTTGGCAAAGAAGAGGAGTTAAAGGAAATTTAGAAATAATTTTCACAAATGGGGAAAATTTTTTTATTAATTTTTGAAGGAAACCTAAAAAATGGGTTTTATAAAGATTTTATTTTATTTATATTCAAAAATTAATAATTTTGAATATTCTAAAGTAAAAGAGCGGGATTTATTCACCAAACCAAGATTAAATAAAGGTTTACGCACTAAATATGATTTATTACCTTTCTTAAGGTATAATCAAAACATTAGCAAATAAAATAATCCGGTGGCTAAGGTAAAAAGTGAAACTCAAATCAACGGGTAATATCATTTCCGAAGGGTAAAGTTGCATGCTAATTAAAACAAAAAGTGCTCAGCGGAATGTATATGGGTAAGCTCATCCAACGGTTAAAAAATAAAGTGAAAAATAATCAATGGTTATTATAAATTCCAGAGAGTGAACTTACGCGATAGATAAACCCAAAGTGCCCAGCGAAATTTGGTACGTTGCATTTGATCCGACGGTGGAAAGTTAAAGGTATATCACATCGATTGCTGTGGATGATTCCGGAGTATAAACCTGCATGAGGGATAAGATCGGGAATCTTGGAGGAATGAGTAACGTGGCACTTGATCCTACGGTTGAAAACTAAAGGTAATTAGATCAAGGGTCACAAACGAATCCGGAACAAAAAGGTGCTTGATAGATAATTTAGAAAGGAGGCTCCGGAATAGACCATTGTTTATAAATAAATTTGACTTGGTTTTTTGAATTTGTTTTAAAAATAACTTCATTTGTATGCCGCGCGCTGGAGGGAAGTGACAGTCCTCCATGTTTCCAAACTCAAACTATTACTTGTTTTCAATCACACAGAAAATGGCGGAGATGAAGAGCCAGTTGCAAATTAATTTTTATAAAACGAGAGAAGGGAAGCCGCCATTCAACAATGCAGAAGCAAATCAACCCAGAAGAGTTGTAGAAATATTTACAGTGATACAGATTGGGAGCAGCAAAGTCATCTTCAGAGGGAAAATATTCAGATTTCGAAATGACTGTTCTAGTCATCCAAGTAAAATAATTTTTTACATCAAATGAAGATGAATTTTGCAAATCTGGTAGATTATTTTCTTCACAATTTACCTATCCACAATAACCTCTTTCAGTTTTCACACAGGTGCTATGGTTTAGCAGAAACAAAGTCAGTTGTACAGGCCATTTTTCATGTTTTCCAAAGGACTATTCCAGCCATCAACTTCAAAGAATTGTTTTGGACAAATGGAATTTAATTTGAAAAAATTGAGAGAGGTTTTTATTCCTAATAGGACTATAATAAAAAACCTCCTTCAGGTTTTACACAGTAATCACAGGTTTGGAGAAATTAAAATATCTTTACAGGTCATTTTTCCATAAATCCACAATTTTATTATCTGAGTCAGTAGCTTAAAAGAAATCTTTCGAGGAGATTGAGATGATTTTGGAGAAATGAAGACATGGGTTTTATTGGTCACATGTCCAATTATAAAAACCTCTCCCATATTTCACACAGCTATCACCAATGGAGATATGTAGGAGAAAATTTTTTGTAACTGTTTCTATTTTTAGAATTCAGTTAGGTTAATTCAAAGATAGGTAGAAGGTTATTCTTATATAAATGGAAATGTAATTGATATTTTAAGAGAGGATTTTTCAAGAGCAGAGGGGATCTACATTTTAATGGATTCTTGTTTTCAGTAAATGAATGAAATTTGCAGAGGAGGAATGTAAAATATTTTTCATGTCAGAGATTCTTGTGCCATCTTTTTCTTCAGTAAGTAATTTCTTTATGTGACTGTTTATCCTATTTCCCAGTCCATTTTGTTTTTTCTTTCATGCTTGAGCATTAGTTTTTATGCGCTAGAATTCATCTTGCATGCTCTAGGTCCAGTGTTCAAGCATTTTCAAATATTTTCTTCTAAAGTCTTCCAGAATTCACCATAGTTAGGTGCTCTATTTGATGGAATGTCTCCCTTTGTCTACTAATCAACCTGCTAATACCTTAAGACTGAGGAAATGGTGCCTACCTTGCCTCTGATCATAAATATTCAAAACCTTACCTCCTGAAGCATATTTCAGATCTAATTGTTGACTCCATTGCCCAATGGTCTCCTCCATGACTGTCCTACCAAGTCTTTAAAACAAACTTGTACTATTTGTCCCATCAGAAATCTGACCTTCTGAGTGTCTTTGATTGAATATCTTGAGTATAAAAACTTTGTAAATAGTGAGAGATCCCTCTCTGATTGTATTAGGTCAGAAATACATTCTAAAGTGGTTTTTTCTATTACCTTGGATTTTACCTTTTACAACCTAGGTACATTCTGAGTGATAACAAACTGGCGTCGTTGCCGGGGAACGAAGGTTCAAATCTTCCCTGGGTATAAACGACATAATTTCAGATTTGACTGTTGATGGTGAATGATAGTTAGATATCAGCAAGGTTGTGCATCTTTCACCTAGCGACTCCATCTTTGAAGAATCCAGTTTTCAGAATTCCTATGGCGACTCCACTGTCAAAATATTGTAAAGTTTGAAGAGTTGATTCAGTGTATTTGTAGAAGGAGCAAGTCGACATAATTTGACTTGAACGAAGACCGACTTAGTCAGTCGACTAAGTCGATGGACCGACTAGTCGATCAGCCGACTACGTCGGTCGGTCGACTAAACTAGTTAATTAAGTCGACTAACTAACAGTCGTGTCGGTTCACCGAACCGACAGGTAGTTATTTTGTAACTGTTTGTAACTTGTATATATTAGGCTGTTGAGTCACACAAGAAACCAGTTCAGTTCTGTGCTTTGTATGAACTCATTGTAATAAAGTATTCTGTTCTATCCTATCTGTTCTTGTCTCTTGTCTCTGTATATTTATATGTTTTAGTATGTATTATTGGTAACCTTATGTGATCTATGAGATTACAACAGTATTCATTTGTCAAGATGAGTTCTTTATCTGCAAGGTATGCTCCTATGAATCATGCTCACATTCATGGTTTTCCAAATCGAATACCTAAAGTGGATTGGCAAACAGGTCTTCCAAAGTTTAAAGATCAAAAGAATGATGATGATGCCCTTCATTTAGTTAGATTTCATATACATATACATAAGCTGAGAGTTAAATTGCATGAGGATTCTTTAATGAAAATGTTCATGGCTACTCTAGAAGGAGATGCAAGGTCATGGTATGAAGGGTTACCATCAGAAAGTTTGTCTTCCCTTACTGATTTTCATACAGTATTTCATGAACATTACCAAAACCAATACCCCTCCTTGTTGTTGGTTCAAGATTGTTGTATGCATGCTAAAGGTTTCATTGAAGATTTGGAAAACATGTATAGTGATGATGAGTTAGTGGATGAAGAGCTTTTAGAAATTTTATATGAGAATCCATTTCAGAAAAAAGAAACACAAATTAGTTGTCTTCACATTCAAGATAAATCTCAGTAGTTAATAATTTCTTCCTCTACTGAAAGAGACATGAGCCAAAACTTTGATTCAAGCAGCTACATTTCTTTTCCTGAAGTAGATGATAATTTGCAGCAGTCTTGTCATTCTTTGTGTGACCAAGAAGGAAGTTGGGATGTTCAATCAAACCCTTCTTCATATTATTCAACTTCTGAAGTTTTGTTTCAAGATGAAGCTGCTTATTCCCAATCAGAAAATTCCTTTTTGCAGCAGCAATTTCCTCTAAATTCTAATGCTTCTGTGGGTGATTACATAAATAATTATGATTCTACAAATTTTCACTCTTACAATCCCTCCACATATTTATTTTCTGAAAATACAATTAAAGAGAAATCAGCCCTTGGATTAGAATTGGAAAAAAGATATGAGCATGAAGATGATCAGCCTATTGATGTGAAAGAAGACGGTTATACTCTTGATGGTTTTTCTGATGATTGTGGTCAGCTTGTTGAAAATTATGTTAGTGATGGCTTTAAAGAAAATTTTAGCCTACTTATATATAATGAAAATGAAGAGCAATCATGCCATCAATATCAGTATGTGAAAGAACCAATAGTGTGCAATAAACAAAGGGATCATAAAGGAGGAGATGAGGACTGTCAATGGGATGTTTCTTTAAATCTTTCCAATTCAGAAACATTTTGTCAAGAAGACAACTTTCTGCTTAATCTTGTTGAACAAAATGATATTCCTCTTGAAGTGCTTGAGAAGAAAGGATTTGTAGATGTAAAAATATTAAATGAAGTGGCTGATATGTCATTGAAAAACAATCATGAGAATTCCTTTCAAAGCTCTTCTAAAGATCAGTTTCAGCGTATACAAGAAGAGTTACCTTTTGGACAGCCTTGTCATGACAGACAAGTGATTGAGTATTTTGAAATTTGTCATGTTTTTTATGATCCAGTAGCAGAGTACATGGATAAATATTTCAGATGGATTAGTTGGTTAGATGTTTGCAGTAAAGGACAAATTTTTCATCATAACCTATTGCTATTTTGTTCTTATGATCTAACTTTGATCAAGCATGAGGAAGAAATGGAATTATTGGATAAATTGCTTGATTGGCTTCATTGGAAGTCAAATTTTGCTTGATTGGGCATTTGTGCTTAGTTAAGTAGGATAGGTAGGCATGAATAAGCTCGACATGGCGATCATTTCTTTCAGCAGTTTACAGTTTGGTTTCAGTTTCAAGTGCAATTCAGTTACAGGTTACAGGTTGACAGAGTGGGATTTGTTTGCAAAATGGTTTCAGTTGATGGTTCAGTTCAAAACAGGTTGAGGATTTGAGAGAAAGACTAAGAGAAACCCAATGGATTTGGCACCTGGTCTACGGGGTTCTTTTCTACCTCGCAGGGAGGATAGCATCCCTAGTTGGAGCCAGTTGTTAACACTGAATTTATTTTTGTGAGAATTGGTCCTATTGCCTTCAAAATTTTAAGTTCTCATGGGTGAATGAGTTGGTTTCCAAAGTTTTCTCATTAAGCTATTTCTAGGTTGGCAAAGAAGAGGAGTTAAAGGAATTTTAGAAATAATTTTCACAAATGGGGCAAAAAAATTTATTAATTTTTGAAGGAAACCTAAAAAATGGGTTTTATAAAGATTTTATTTTATTTATATTCAAAAATTAATAATTTTGAATATTCTAAAGTCAAAGAGCCGGCTTTATTCACCAAACCAATATTAAATAAAGGTTTACGTGCTAAATATGATTTGTTACCTTTCTTAAGGTATAATCAAAACATTAGCAAATAAAATAATCCGGTGGCTAAGGTAAAAAGTGAAACTCAAATCAACGGGTAATATCATTTCCGGAGGGTAAAGTTGCGCGCTAATTAAAACAAAAAGTGCTCAGCGGAATGTATATGGGTAAGCTCATCCAACGGTTAAAAAATAAAGTGAAAAATAATCAATGGTTATTATAAATTCCGGAGAGTGAACTTACGCGATAGATAAACCCAAAGTGCCCAGCGGAATTTGGTACGTGGCATTTGATCCGACGGTGGAAAGTTAAAGGTATATCACATCGATGGCTGTGGATGACTCTGGAGTATAAACCTGAATGAGGGATAATATCGGGAAGCCTGGCGGAATGAGTAACGTGCTACTTGATCATACGGTTGAAAACTAAAGGTAATTAGATCAAGGGTCACAAACAAATCCAGAACAAAAAGGTGCTTGACAGATAATTTGGAAAGGAGGCTCTGGAATAGACCATTGTTTATAAATAAATTTGACTTGGTTTTTTGAATTTGTTTTAAAAATAACTTCATTTGTATGTCGTTCCCTGGAGGGAAGTGACAGTCCTCCATCTTTCCAAACTCAAACTGTTACTTGTTTTCAATCACACGGAAAATGGCGGAGATGAAGAGCCAGTTGCAAATTAATTTTTATAAAATGAGAGAAGGGAAGCCACCATTCAACAATGCAGAAGCAAATCAGCCCAGAAGAGTTGCAGAAATATTTACAGTGATACAGATTGGGAGCAGCAAAGTCATCTTCAGAGGGAAAATATTCAGATTTCGAAATGACTGTTCTAGTCATCCAAGTAAAATAATTGTTTACATCAAATGAAGATGAATTTTGCGAAGAGGGGAGAGGATTTTCTTCACAACGTACCTATCCACAATAAAATCTTTCAGTTTTCACAAAGGTGCTATGGTTTAGCAGAAACAAAGTCAGTTGTACAGGCCATTTTTCATGTTTTCCAAAGGACTATTCCATCCATCAACTTCAAAGAATTGTTTTGGACAAATGGAATTTAATTTGACAAAAATGAGAGAGGTTTTTATTCCTAACATGACTATAATAAAAAAACTCCTTCAGTTTGTACACAGTAATCACAGGTTGGGAGAAATTAAAATATTTTTACAGGTCATTTTTCCAGAAATCTACAATTTTATTATCTGAGTCAGCAGCTTAAAAGAAATATTTCGAGGATATTGAGATGATTTTGGAGAAATGAAGACATGGGTTTTGTTGGCAACATGTCCAATTATAAAAACCTCTCCCAGATTTCACACAGCTATCACCATTGGAGATATGCAGGAGAAACTTTGTTGTAACTATTTCTATTTTTAGAATTCAGTTAGGTTTTCAATTCAAAGATAGGTAGAAGGTTATTCTTATATAAATGGAAATGTAATTGATAGTTTAAGAGAGGTATTTTCAAGAGCAGAGGGGATCTACATTGTAATGGATTCTTGTTTTTAGTAAATGAATGAAATTTTCAGAGGAGGAATGTAAAATCTTTTTCATGTCAGAGATTCTTGTGCCATCTTTTTCTTCAGTAAGTAATTTCTTTATGTGACTATTTATCCTGTTTCCCACTCCATTTTGTATTTGCTTTCATTCTTGAGCATTAGTTTTTATGGGCTAGAATTCATCCTGCATGCTCTAGGTCCATTGTTCAAGCATTTTCAAATATTTTCTTCTAAAGTCTTGCAGAATTCACCATAGTTAGGTGCTCTGTTTGATGGAATGTCTCCCTTTGTCTACTAATCAACCTGCTAATACCTTAAGACTGAGGAAATGGTGCCTACCTTTCCTCTGATCATAAACCTTCAAAACCTTACCTCCTGCAGCCTATTTCAGATTTTATTGTTGACTCCATTTCCCAATGGTCTCCTCCATGACTGTCCTACCAAGTCTTTAAAACAAACTTGTTCTATTTGTCCCATCAGAAATCTGACCTTCTGAGTGTCTTTGATTGAATATCTTGAGTATAAAAAATTTGTAAATAGTGAGAGATCCCTCTTTGATTGTATTAGGTCAGAAATACATTCTAAAGTGGTTTTTGTTGTTACCTTGAATTTTACCTTTTACAACCTGGGTACATTCTGAGTGCTAACAGTCCCAACGCAGAATGATCAATTGACAATTGGCTCACTTTTTTCACAACCGAACCCACAGGTTTGGTACTTGTAGAGCCCACAATGCCATCATCATGTGGTCCAGGATTGACCTTGGGATCGAAACTAGATCGTGGAGCATTAGGTATAATCTCATACAAAATTTTAGATTGAGCATAGATCAAATCCAACTCTTGTGCCCTAAAGATTGCTTGTTCCTCATTTTGAAATTCAGATGTAGAAACATCCTTTGCAATGTGAGGTAACAACAATTTGATGAACCATTCAAGGAGAAATTCTGGTGGTATAAAGGCTTTAATCAATCGCTTCCGTCTACGCCACTCTTGAATGTGATCCAAAATGTGTGTGGCTTTATCTTTCCAGAAGGTCGACAAGAGTTCAGTACTGACATCGTAACGTACGGGTAGATGAAAATGGTTGAGGAAAGTCATGGCAAGGTCATCAAATAAACCATATGCTCCCCTTGGTAACTCTATATACCATTTCACCGCAAGCCCCATGAGGATGCATTGAAATAGCCTCAAACGGATTGAATTGTCATGTAAGGAATTGGAAGAGCACCAAAGGTGAAAAGTGGAGACATGCTCACTAGGATCTTCTCCAAGCTTACCCTTGAACTTGGGAATGTCCGAAGGAATTTTTTTAGGGATAGTCGGCCAGGCTGGGTCATGAGATACTAGATCGCTCATCAGTATTGACAATTCAAGTAAGTTTAATGTCATGAGGAAAGGGAGCCTAGGTTGAGCTGGTCTATGCCATGCTCCTTGATAGTTCTGGTTCATGTAAGGTTGATTGCTATAAATACCATGGCCTTGGCCATAATAACCTCCTCCCATTTGACCTGTATAGGGATGCATGGAAGCATTGTGATGTGGGTTACCTTGATTATGCAATGCTACAAATCCATAATTGGAAGAGTAAGCGGGTTGTTGATAGCCATACCCATAGGGTTGATAGTTCTATCCATACTGTGGTCCATAAGACTGTCCATGAGAAGCTCCATAACATGTTCCATGGGATGTCCCATGAGAAGGTCCATAGTTAGGGATATGGGGAGCTCCATGAGATTGAACATGAGACACTACTGAAATAGGGATATGACCTCTCGACACAACAGGAGGTACTTGACTCTAAGATACTACCGTGCAAGCAGTCGTAGCATGAACATGACTAGTAGCAATATTTTGGCCCGAGGGACCACGTGAATTAGGGGGAGGAAGGGTCGTCAAAAATGCATTCGAAGGAGTAGGGTTCGAGGATGAAGGGACATGTGAAGGAATGTAAGTGGTGTTCCCAATTTTCACTCGTCTCGGTTCTGGTATCCACATAGGATTACTAACACTAGGTCTAGGATGGACATGTGAGGATGCTTCCACCGCAGGGATGGAAGGTGTAATGTCACTAGTGCTACGAAATATCTCCACATGGAAAGGAATAGGAGTGCCCCCAGGCATAGTGCTAGGATCAATTTTTGACTTGACATGATGTGCCATATTGGGTGCTGTGATATTAGGCATGCCATAATGAACGTGACTAGTGCTCGTGGGTTCATAACGAGTCTCATCACCTAGAAACCAATACCGGTGACCTATGAATGAGGGATTGTTGTAATCTCATAGATCTCATAAGGTTACCAATAATACATACTAAAACATACATATAAAATAGAGACAAGAGATAAGAACAAGTAGTCGAATTAACAGATTATATTACATGAAATGAGTCCATACAACACAGAGAACTGAACTGAGTTCTCATCTCGCTCAACAACCTAATATATATGATTACCAAAACAGTTACAAAATAACTACCTATCAGTTTGGTGAACCGACACGACCTTTAGGTGGCCGACCTAATCTCTAGTTTTAGTTGGCTAACTGACTTAGTCGGCTAATTGACTAAGTTAGCTCATCGACTTAGTCGGCTGATCGACTAAGTTGGTTATCGTTCAAGTCAGCTTATTGACTTTCTCCTTCTACATCTCCCCCATGAACAAAATTTTTCTTCATCCCGAAGAAACAGGGAGGTACAAAATTTCTTCCTGTCTGGCCTCAACAGTTATTGTGATGTGTCTGGTCTTCATGGGCTATGAAGTCTGATGGTTGGTCTTTTCTAGACACAGACTTCGACAATGGCTGGGGCTGTTACTGTGAGGTGATGTTGGAAATCTGTCCAACTTTACAGAATATTCTGGATGTTGATGGTAAGTGTGGTCAGGCTTGATAGGATCGACATCTTTTCTGAAATGGAGACTTCTGCTATTCTCTCCATGTCGGGACCCATGAACTGGTCCTTCTCCTCTGCAGTCTCAATAAGTCATTTCATCTATAGGAAGATGATGTCAAATTTTTCCAAGTTAGGGATAGCTTGTTGTACCCATTAATGTGCTTCCCTCTCTAGTCTCTGCAGCTTGGCTGTTTCAAGAACTATTTGTTCTCCTATTGTGGTCCTTAGTGCTTCCTCAGTGGTTTTCCTGCTTTCCAATGCCTGGATCCCTTGTTGGGTTTGCCGAGTCTACTGATAGACTTTCTTGTAGTAAGTAGGCTAGTCTCTCAGTATTTCTTCAGTTATGACAAACTCCTCCATGTGATCTTGCAGCACTTTATAAGCTTCAAAAAAGGTAGTGTGCTGTGCCATTAGGAGTCGGGCAGTTTCCTCATTCTGTTCCTCATTTTTTATCCTAGATCTGTGCTTTGAGGGCCAACACCATGCTCTTAAATAGTTGATATGCCCTTTCGAGCAGTTTGTCTGTGTCAACCTCTACGAGACTCGGCATGACTGATTGGGACAGGTTCCTACATTTGTTGAGGAACTCGACCTATTCTGCATTCTTGTCGTTGAGTTCCTTATTTCTCTGCTCGCTCCTCATCTTTGCTTCTCTTGCTAGGGTCTTGAGGAGTTGTCCTAGCTCTGCATTGATTAGCGAAGTTGCATCTTTTAATTTGATATGGACCTTTGATGGCTGTCCATGATGCTCCTTCCTCTTCTTGTACTTTTCCTTCTCTTCTTGTGTTTTCACCTGTGTACCTACAAAAGTTGAGTCGGGATCTTTGGTTTGTGGGATAGTAGTTGATGGTTTCTCTGGTTGGGGAAGTGGGATGACTGTTGCTTCCGGTTTTGGAGATGCAAGGTGTGTAGCTAGTTGTGGTGGGGATTTCTCTGAGTCAGAGGGTGGTGGTGATGGAATTGGCGAATGGTCGAGGGTGATTCGGTTGTGGAAAGTGTGGGTGAGTGGTGGATTATTGAGGTCGGGAGGTGATTCTAAGTTAGAGAACATTTGGTTAATTTGTCGGGCTATGTCCTCCTCATTTTCTTCTCCTCCAGTCAGTGCAATGGCTGGTAGGTCGGCTTGGAGTGCGGTCGGAGTGATAGTCGAGGTCCAATGTGCAACCACTTCAGCTTCCTTGTTGGGATTTCTCTCAAAATTCAACGTGATGGTTGCAAAGGTTCTGGACTAGGCTTCCTGTCTTGGTTGGTATCCACCGACCTCGAAGAGAGGTGATTTTGTGGATATATTCTGGGCTGACATAAATATCTTAGGCAGTTTCTCAATGAATGCCTGCAAATCTCTGTCTTTGTCAAACTTTTCCTTCACAGCCTCCGACATTGCATTTTTGCACAAGTTGAGTGGGCTTACTGACTTCTATTCCGGTACTTACTCCTCGGTTACTTTCATCAGTGATGGGGGTGGAGGCATAGACATAAGATCGACAACGTTCTCAGTCATCATCATGTGGGTGGTATTAGCTTTCTTTGTTCGACCCGCTAGTGCTCCTGCGTCCACAAATCGATGGAACTAGGTTTCGACCAGCACCTTATTTGCTGCGGGGTCCTCTATTATGTCGAGGGTCGTAGCAGCCAGTTCCTCCTCATCTTTTGATAAGTCTACGAGGATAATCTTATGCTTACCTTTCCCTTGTTTTTGTTGTTATGTCTTGAGCTTCTTCCTGGCCAGTGCTATCTCTTTCGATAATTTTTTAATAACGCCTTTTGTGACAGCATACTCTGGGTTTTCTAGCTCTGTCTCTCCCCTTGGCTCCTGGGTCGGGATGACACTTTCTGCAACCGGAGTAATTACCTGCGGCTCTGGCTAGGTTTCTTCTGGTTGTGGTTCTTTCCTCTGTGTTGTCGAAGGCTTGATAATGATTTGAATTTGGCCAGTGTGTTCGACTGGTGTCTCCTCGGACATGAAGGTGTTGATATAGAGGTTGAGCTCATAGTATTCCTCTTTTTCTTGGTCGATGAGCAGCTCCTTGATCAAGAAGTTGATATTCTTTGCTGCTGGTGGTACTAGTATTTTGGTTTTAGCTTGTCAAGACAGCTCTCAAAAGATCTGGTTGACTGATGGATAGTAGTCGAGGGCTTTAGCATTTGAGTTGTTTCCCTACATGTACCACACCGAGGTATGGTCGAGTTCTAGCTAGATGTGAGAGTTTGTTGGTAGACTTCTTCAGATGTTTTGAGGAACCCTCCATCTAGTCATGCGAACTTTGAGCTGTTGAATCCAGTTCTCCAACAGGACCTTACTGCTTTCAAGTTATTGCAAAGTTCCTCTCTGGGAGAATGGTTTAAATCTCCACATGTAGAACCTCGATGGTTCCTGAAAGATTGGATTCCCCTCTGGGAAGATATGGTACATGACTATCCGTAAGATTAGGGAGGGGAACATGATGATTCCTCCCATTTCTTGGCATCTTTCACATATGGTATTGGCCATGTCGGAGACATACTCAACCCATCTGTGTATCCTTCCGTCTGTTTCCATGGTGTCGACAGCTTCTAGCATGTCTAACTTGAGGTCACTGCCTAGACCTGCCAAGGTGAGTGTGATTGCTATTATTTTGGCCGTAATTTATGGCATTCAAGTTGTGATTTGGCTAATCATCAACCCCTTTCAGTTTTTTCCTGAAGTCGACCCATTTAGCTCTTCGACCAGTCCTTCTTTAATACCGACTGATACTGGGTTTCCTTCATTTGAGAGACCAGTGAGCTTGGAGATAACTTCTCCGGAGATGTTGGCCGGTCGGTCGAAGTAGAACCAGCCATTGTGGTACCGGCTTATGATGAATTTTACAGCGGTTTCCTTGGTTCCACCGAAACTGGCCATGAGTGGTGCATTCACATAGTTGAATATGGTGATGCATTTGATTTTCTCTATGGCTTGAGTGGGCTTCTTGTTGACATAATCCCATTCTTGCATCTCGACCCAGAGTTTTTTCCATGAGCCTTCCTGTACCTTGGCATTCTTAATGTTCTTTAGTCTGTGGACTAAAGGGGTATCTATAGCCTATAGTTCCTTGGTTTTGGTCGAGGCTCTATTTTGTTTGGGTGCCATTGTGTTGGTTTGGTGGTTGATTTCACTAAGGGTTTCTCGGCTTTTAGTCAACTGGATGCTCTGATGCTCTCTCTGTATGAATTGCGGTGAATGAACCTTAGGTGGTCTAGTATTTATAGGCAATGTTGTGGATGTGTTCGTCGATGAGTGTATTAATGGCGGACGTGATGTTCCAGCTAGAATACTTGAGTGTGCATTAATGGTGATTTTCTTTCGACACTTGATGTCATCAATGTACGATGGGAATATTGAGGTTGTCGTTTGATGTTGGTTATGAAAATGGTCGATGGAAGTGGTCGGTCGATGGAAATGGTCAATGGATGTGGTCGGTTGATGGAAATGGTTGATGGTGCTATGTCGATGGGCATGATGTCGGTTGTCGAAATGGTAATTTGCTTTCATAGTTTTCTGCATTGATGGGACTATTTTGTTTTTTGGATTTTTAGGTTTTTATAGTTTTTTTTGGTTTACGGTTATGGTCGTTATAGGAATTTTTTTTTTAAGTGTATTTCTAGTTTCTGTAGCATTTTGTTTAGGCTCCATTAATGAGCTTCTAAAATACTATGCCTTGTAATGTCCTTAGTCGGACTGATCTGTTGGTATGTATTACTTCGACAACGTAGGGTCCCATCCATTTGGTATGGAGATTTTTAGGTTTACCTTTTACTCGACAATTGTATACCAAAGCAAGGTCTCCTACCAACAAGTTTTTGTTCTTGATGTTTTGGTCATGCCATGCTTTCTGTTGTTGTTTCTGGATTTCTTGATGTTGTATTGCCATTAGTCGATGCTCTTCGAGTTTGCTTAGTTGTAATAGTCGATCCTTCCTTCCTTGTTCAACATCGACACGTAGTATTTCTATGATGATAGGTTTCTATTGTTGGAAGTGTAGTGGAACTACTTCTTCTTGTCCATAGACTAGTCGAAAAGGAGTTTGGTCGATCGAACATTTGTATATTGTTCTGTATGCCCATAATACTGCAGGTATTTTCTCGTCCTATTCGTCCTTATCAACATTAAATATTTTGGTTAGACCTCTTGTTAATGTTTTGTTAAATGCTTCAATTGCTCCATTCGACTGAGGATGGTATGCTGTACTTCGACGATGGTCGATTTGGAACTGTTCGGTTAGGGTTTTGATAGTTTTATTGATGAAGTGTGTTCCTTGGTTGCTAATTAGGGTTAGTGGGCATCCAAATCTAGTGATTATATTCTCATAGACAAACTTAGTAGCTATCTCACTAGAACATGTCTCAATTGGTTCAGCCTCTGCCCATTTAGTTACATATTCGACTACAGTTATGATATACCTTGCACCTGTCCTTTTTGCTAGTATAGGAAATGGTCCTATGAAGTCTATGGCCCAAATTTCGAATGTCAAACTTAGGTTCACTGATATCAAAGGCATTTATGTGCTAGGAAGGGGTCTACCTAGTCGTTGACATCTGTCACATTGACTAACAAATTTTTTGCAATCTCTATGTAGTGTCGGCCACCATAACCCTGACTATTGGATTTTCTTTGCAGTTGTGTCTGCTTGGAAATGTCCTCCTGCCAGTCCGTAGTGTGCTTCATGCATAATGTTGTACCGTTTGTGTTTTAGTACACACCTTCTGAGGATTTCATCTAATCCCTTTTTGTATAAGAATCCATTGATAAGACTGTATGGTGTAGCCTTCATGGCTAAGATCTGCTTTTTCTTTGTACTCATTCCTTCTGGTGCATGTCCATCTTCCAAGAACTGGGCTATTTCTTCTAATTCTACCAGGACTCCTTCTATCCGAAATAAATGTGCATTAGGTAAGTCATATTCGACTCTTGTTGGCTCTTGTCCTGTGTCAATTCTAGATAAATGGTCGAGACTGACATTTAACTTACTTGGTCGAACAATGAATTTGAATTCAAATTCTTGGAATAATAGTAGCCATCAATAGATTCTTCCATGATGTAGTGGTTTATTGACGAGATACTTAAGTGCCTAATGGTCTGTATAGAATATAAATGGGTTAGCTAAAAGATAATGTCGGTATTTTTGCAGTTCAAAGACCATTCCTAGTGCTTCTCTTTCTGTTGTCAAATAGTTTCTCTCAGCCTTGTTTAATTTTCTACTACTATAAACTATAGGATAATCCATTCCATCATCTTTTGGTTGAGTTAAGATTGCTCCTATTGCTAGGCCTGATGCATCAATATGAACATGGAATTTGATCGACCAGTCTGGAAACCTTAGGATTGGTGCTTCAACTAGTTTTCTTTTTAATTTCTCGAATGATATGTGGCACTCTTTTGTCCAGTTGAACTCTTTATCTTCCCTTACTAGTTGTTCAAGTGGATAGGTCATATCTGAATAATATCTTATGAATTTTTTGCAATATCCTGTGTGGCCAAGTACCACCCTAACTTGTTTTGGGTTTACTGGTGGTTTTAGGTCGAGGATAATTTTGATCTTTGCAAATTCAACCTTAATACATTCCTTATAGACAATGTTCCCTAATTATATCCCTATGGGGGTCACAAATATGCATTTCTTTATGTTTAGGGAGAGTTGAATTTGTCAACATCTCTCCAACATAAGTCTGAGCCATTTGCAATGATCCTTTAACATGGAGTATATTGTCCAATCATCAAAGTATACTACCATGGTCTTGTAAATATATTCCTGAAATGTTTTGACAACAATCCTAGAAAATACTACAGGTGCATTTTTTAATCCAAAGGGCATAACCTTGTAAGAAAATGAACCAAATTCACAAACAAAGGTTGTCTTCTTCTGGTCTTCTTTAGCTATTGGCACTTGGTTATAGCCTGAGAATCCATCTGTAAATTAGTAGCATCCATGTCCTGCAACTTCATTTAAGATTTCATTTGCATAAGGGGTTGGAAATGGATTTGTTAGTGTCACTTTATTTAGTTCCCTGAAGTCGACACAAATTCTTAGTTTGGTCGAATCATGTTTCTTAAGCTGTACAACCATTTTACTTTCCCATTATGATTGGTCAATAGGATAGATGATGCCTGCTGCAAGCATGTTATCAATTTCCTTTTTTACTATCTCTTTGTATTTGTGAGCTAGTTTATATGGCCTTTTCTTCACAGGTCGAACATCAGGTTTAGTGTCAATCTTCATTTCTACCATTTCATGGACTAAGCCTTTGAGGTATTTATAATATCTAGCAAATACATCTTGGAACTCTTTTAGTAAGTTCACTATCTCTGTGGTCTGCTCTTGACTCCAGTAGTCACCAATCTTTGCCATTTTTGGTCGATCATCATTTGAGATGTTGAATTCCCTAGTTTTTACTTTAGCATCTAGCCATCCTAGTGCTTTGGATTCATTGATCGGTTGACTTCTTTCTTTAAACTATGACAATGTGGCAAGGAAGTTGGCTGCAGTCATTCTGTTGGTGTCCTGTTTGTCGATTGTTTCCACTTTAAGGATTGTATAGATAGGTTTGGTTGTTTCGATATGGTTTGATTTCCATCTAAAGATTTTCCCTTCTGTATTTTCATTTTCTAACTATAGTCTTGTTGACTGTGGTTTTTCCCTAGTTTGTATATTGTTGCATTTCATTGTCTGTCGGTTATCTTTTAAGGGTTTCTTTTTGGTCGGCTGGATAAATTATTTAATGTGTTTTTCTATTTCGACCAAGTTTTCATTTTGTGGTATAAATTTGAAATATTTAATGAAATTTTCCTTGAGTTCATTCCATAAGAATGTTTCACCTCTAGCTTCTTCCATTTTATACCATTTGTTTGGTAAGTCGATGAGGGTTGATGGGAACAGGTGTGGCCATGCTCGTTCATCCTTGTAACCAAGTCTTCTCCATTATTTTTCATAGGTTTTAATATGATCTTCTGGGTTCTATCCTTGAGTGAATATGGGTATCTGAGCTTGTTGGGTTAGCTTCTTTCCTCCAAAACTTTCGACAAAGTAAGTTGAAGCTGTTGTCTAGGTCCGCAGTCTTATCTGATGGGTATCCCACCATTGAGCAGCTTGTCCTATAAATGTTTCTACTAGGCTTTGAAGTCAGCCATGTTCACCAATATTTTTGGAAACTTGTTCTATGTGCATGACTGGTGATTCCCTTTCCTTGTATCTTGGTATTTGTGTAGCAGTTACATTGGTAGGTTGTAAGGTAGGGTATTCCCTAATTTTATTTTCAAAGATTTTTGGGACAATGGACACTATGAAGCACTGTTGGGTGGGTTTTTTATGCACTTTTTGAATAGTCCAACACCCTATTGCTTATGTTTCGTAGTTCTCGATCTCCCAATCATATAATTCTGTGTCTATATTATAACCAACTGAGTCCTAGTTTCCCAAATGAAGTTCTCCATGGATATTCGATTTTGTATAATCTGCATTATTCTGGATCTGGTAGAGTTTTCAGACGTTGACTTCTTCATTGATAGGTTCATTCCAAGGTTCTCCTTGATATGGGTGAATAGGTACAATGACCTTTTGTCCATTTCCTTTCAATTTGATCCTCTCTTTGTCCAGGGATATCGATGCTTTCATCTTTCTACCCCAAGGTCGATCTACTAAGGCTGGGAAGGAACTAGATCCTTCCTTAGGGTCAATGATTTTGAAGTCGACCTTGGACGAGATTCCTTTTATAGTGGTGTCAATGTTTTTCCAGACTCCAATAGGTTCAATTAGGCCTTGTTCAGCTAGTTTCAGGTATATTCCTGACTCATGTGGTCAAGGTCTACCCATTTGTTCCCAAGTGTCACAATTCATGATGTTTACTTGTGATCCAAAGTCGAGAACTACTTGTCGGACATGGTATCCTTCAATTTCCAGGTCGACAAGTGGGTCGGCATCACCTTTGTATTTTTTATTTAAGCTGCAGATGTTCATTGTTTGTTTTTTAGAGTTGATATGTTTTATTTCATATAGTAAGTCGATAAATTGAGAGACTGAGTTGTCTTTTTGTACAAGCTGTATTAATTCGTTTATTGTGTTATGTCCTGTGTCGTGAGCTTGTTCTTGTCACGCAAATTATTTGAATACATTAGTTTCTTCTTTTTATGTTTGTTTCTCTTTAAGTGGGTCAATATAGACATTTTTCTATTTTATTTTGCTGATTCTTGGGTTATCACTTCCTATTTTTGTTCCTTGTCGAGTTACAATATGCAAATTTTTTGTTTTTATTACATCATTTTTTTGCACACAAGACAAGACATTAACATTTTTATTAGTATTTATTTTTTCCAACATGGTAGGGAAATCCTCTAGTGAGTGATCCCCTACTCCACAAAGAGTAAAAAATTTGAGGTCAGTTCTATCTTTATATGTACAGTCTGCATATCGATGTCCCTCCTTCTAACATGTAAAGCACCGGATGGGTCGACGTGGTCGGTTGTCCCGATTCCCAGGGAATCGACCTCTTCCTCCATAGCCTCCATGTTGATTGTCATACCAGCACTCATATCTCCGACCTTCATACCTCTAACCGTTCTGATCATTTGGTAAATTTTTTTGCTCATTATGTTGTGCAATCGCGTTGGTTTGGTAAATTGCATGGTAGTTCTGTCGGTTCTTCAGGTTCAAATGGAAGTCGGCCATGTTATGATTTTTGGTTTCATAGATTGTGCACCAGGATGCCTTTCCATTCTTCATGCTGAATGGGAAGTATTTTGTTGAGTGATCCCCATGCTCTTGGAAAATGTCGCAAAAATATTTGGTCTACATGAATCGAACATCCTGTCAGCTGTATTCCTGTCAACAGTTGTCTTTGGAGTGGCAAACCGTCGAGCATTTGGTGCACCAGATCTCCTGATTTTTGAGTTTTAACTCCTTTAAAGACATCTGTACACTCTCCATCTTTTCTTCCAATATGTGGTCAGTGGGGTAAGCAGGTATGTCCTCATCCATCTCGACTTGGAGAGCTTTTGTGAGTGTGTCTTCATAGGATTTGAATGTTTCCAAACTGATGTGTCGGTGAACTTTCTGAGATAACCTTGCAAGAAACCACTGGATTAGTAATTGTTCATCTATAACATAGTCCAACTGGCTCCAAAGGTCTTTCCGTTGCTTATCATAGTCACAGATAGTTTCCCCTAGCTTCTGTGATGTTGTTTTTAGTTTTTTCGTTGCCAAGTGTTTGGCATCTAGGGTTTTGAAAAATGATAAAAATTGTGCCTTGATCTCAGCTTTGGTTGCTCTAGGTTGTCTTTCTGAAAAGGTCATATACCAAGTCAATGCCCTTTTCCTCAAGGCACCGGTGAACTGTGCCATTTGTCTATCTTCGTCTGCAACTTGGTTGGCCTCCCAAGTTGACTCATAGACTAACCAATGTCATCTAGGTTCCTCATCCCCTTCATATATAGGAATGTGAGCTGATCCGTGACCCATATCGGAATCACTATCACTGCTCTCAGGAGGTGGCGGTGATGGAGGTGGGGGTGGGGGTGGTGGGGTTATTGGTTTATTCGTCTCTGTAGGACTATGGTTGACAAAACTTCCATTCTCATCGGTTATCACAGGGAATTATTAATGTTCTTTAGTCTGCAGATCACATAAGGTTACCAATAATACATACTAAAACATACATATAAAATAGAGACAAGATATAAGAACAAGTAGGTGAATTAACATATTATATTACATGAAATGAGTCCATAAAACATAGAGAACTGAACTAAGTTCTCATCTGGCTCAATAGCCTAATATATATGATTACAAAAATGGTTACAAAATAAATACCCGTCGATTCGGTGAACCGACACAACCTTTAGGTGGCCGACCTAATCTCTAGTTTTAGTCGGTCAACCGACTTAGTCGGTTGATCGACTAATTCAGCTCATCGACTTAGTCAGCTGATCGACTAAGTCGGCTATTGTTCAAGTTGACTTATCAAATTGCTCCTTCTACAAGGATCATAACCAGATCATGATGGTTGTTTTTGTGATGGATCATATGTGCTAGTAGGATCTTCCTCCCCAACCTCATGAGGTAGAGAGGACATCTCTAGAATCTCATCCTCATGATCTCCCATGGTTTGTGAATCAAAGTGAGAAGTAGTCCACTCGGACTGTCTAGTTTCCTCTCCCAAAGGAGGAGGATATGTGGAAGGTGGAAGTCCTACTAAATGGCAAGAACGGCGGGGTGCCGCACCCGAATCCACAATGACTCAAAAAATAAAAGACTCAATCTAATTATGCAAAACCTAGGAAAACTAGCATGCATAGAGCATACACCTATAAAATGTAAATCAAAATCACAAGAAAACAATGGTAGGATATGTGAGCTCCCAAATGAAGCAGGTATGTCTCACCTAGGAGAGGCTTTAGACTCCCATACACAACAAGTGGAGGTTCATAACCAATTATAGTGTCCCTCAAATTCAATGCATATAGCGACTATGCTGTCTAACCCCTACCTGGAGTGGGAGAAGATTCATATCAAGAAAGAGAAGGAAAACTGAAAGGGGCCGATGGAATCCTAGTTTGTTTGAAGGAAGTGAACATGAACTTTGGTGATGTGAAGAGGAAGGGCCTTGTGATGAAGAGGAGGACTATAGCCTAATCTCAGAAGGACCTGAATATCTAGAGAGATTTGACAAGACATTGGGATTAGAGCACAACTATATAGCACCAACAATATCGCCTGAGACGAGATCTAGAGTCTCATCCCCTGAAAGGACCTCTAATACGGATAGTACTAGCCCTGGAACTAGTCTGCAAGAAGGTGCAACTCCGTTGAACCCTGTCCCAAAAAACCATAATGACAACCCAATGGTCGTGACAGACATCTGGTTACCTACATTTAATGGAACTGGAATGGAAGGCCGTGAACAACATTGGTTCCTCTGTGAAGCTATGTGGATGGTACATTTAGTCCATGGCATAGACATCAAGAAAGCGCAGATGATCATGAACTTAAGGGGTTTCTCCCTATACTGGTTCATGAAATTTTGTGCCACACCAGCTGGAACACCACAAAATACCCTACAGGAAATCCGAGCTGAAATGATCTCTGAGTTCAGGAAACCCAAATCAGAGTCACAATGTATTGCTGAGATTAAGGAGATTAAACAGGATTTAGCAGAAACTGTGTGGGACTTTGATCAACGATTCAAGACACTGATGGCTAAAGTAAGGTTCCAAATGTCTAATGTGCAACATAAGGACTGGTTTATTGTTTCCCTGCTACCACACATCCGTGATCCGTTGATGTAGCAAAATATTGAATCACAGATAGAAGCACTGGAGCTGGAGAGGAAGCTAGAGGCCTCGCCTATTGGTGAAGGCACCGTATGAATGGTATAGATTCAGTCATAGCTATCCAACCTCATGATACAAATTCAAGATATCAAGAAGGGAAAATAAGCACATGAGGACTTGTGGTGCACAAAATGTAGAACGAACGGACACACCAAGGATAATTGTCTGACCTTCATGAATTATGTCACATCAGGTGCACCTAACCCATTAAATGGCCAGGGGCTTCCATGGTGTCATCTATGCCATTTAAGAGGCCATCGCAATGAAGAATGTGTGTATTTGAAAAAAGTTGTAAGTACCCCTACAAACTTATTCAGTAAATTTTATAAATCTTTAGGACATGAGGAAAAAGACTGTAGAGCATACCAGCTCTTGAAAGAAAAAATAGGTGATACATACTTAATGAAAAATGAGGGGTTCCCTCAGTTTGAACAAGTGCAAGCCTCCTATAAACCTACATAGTTCCCAGCTAATTAGTACCAACATCCGTACGCGCTGCAGCAACTGTATGCAACAAAACCCCTATCAGCAAAACTACCAGCAGAACCAGTACCCACCACAGTAACTACACCCTCAGGGAAGGGGTGTCAGAAAATTTAGAGGATGAGGTGGCAGAGGAGGATTTGGTAGGGGAAGAGTTCTAGTTACATGCAATAACTATTGACAACTAGGTCACTTTTCTAGAGACTATTTAGAGCCTGAAAAAGCATGCTCATATTCTAAGGGAAAAGTCCACAATGTTGAACAATGTCCTTAGCTAATCGCAAAGTGGCAAGCAAGGACCATTTCCACACCCAACCCCCCACCAAACCCAAACCTGAATGAAAATTTGAATGTTCATATGATCGTGGCTGAACCGCAAGACCTGAACATTGTTGTCATAACTAGAGGAGGTGCGACGACTGGAGCAGAAAAAAGTAACCCACAAGAACAACCGCAGTGACAAGTGAGGCCAATGGCATAGAAAAAGGAATCACCAAAAGGCTAGAAATAGAAAGAAATATTCTAATATGTGTAATCAAGCTTCATAAGCCCAGATGTACCATCAACTTCAGCAAAATTCAAGGACATGCCTGAATGTTTCCAACACCTATTGCAGAAGAAGGCTTCACCTGAGGTTAGTAAGCTAAGACCTCTTCTATCAAGTTTTTTGATGCTAATCCAAGATAAAGATGTAATTATAGAGATGCAAGAAATAATAGATGAGATCCCTATAGAGCTACAAATTGAGAAGAAGGTTAACCAGGTGCAACGAAAATGTAAAACTGGCTACGAATTGAGAATGAATGTGCAGATAGGTGATTATGACATGCACTATATCATCTTAGATCTGGGGTCAAATTTCAATATCCTAACACACCAGACCTGGGAAATCATGGGAAATTCATGCTTAGACTGGTCTCCTATCCATCTATGCCTTTCCAATTAGGAGAAGGTACTACCCATTGGTCGATTGAGCAATGGCATTGTCGATGTTGAAGGATTGCGCACATATGCAGACTTTGAGGTCATCAACGTTGTGGATGATACAAATCCTTACCCCGCACTGCTAGGGATATATTGGGCTATAGACAATCAAACAATCATAAATTTCAAAAAAAGGATCCTCTCCTTTGAAGATGAGGAAATGAGGGTAGTCTCTCCCATTGATCCATTTGAGGGGCAAAGATACATTGAGCCTATTTATAATGAGGGACAGGATGATTATCTTGATAAAATATACAATGTTACATCTATGCACGAAGACCATATCAGTCTGACAACAGATGGGAACCTAAGTTGGAAGTGCATGAGTTCATGTACGTCTGATTCAGGGGAGGCTTTAGAGAATTGGAAAAATAGATTGCATGAAGTTTCCATGAGAAGGTGTGCAAGAGTTACAAGTTCTATGCGATGGGTGGAGACTGAGTCAAGGGAGTTACCCACTTATGAGAGTTTCATATACACTTTGGATGTGGCACCCAAGACCTGCGATAACTCTAAGAAGTTGCGACAAGGAACCCAACAGGTTGTGCATATAGTTGTAAGTGTTGACAAACACCCTACAATTCATGATACAGTCCAGAAATAAAAAGGGATTATAGTTGAGAATATCAACGACACTAATGTTCACCAACACAACGTAGCTACTCAGCAAGACAATATACCCAGGCTCGTAGAAGATAATTTGATTACCTTCAGCAAGCTAAAAATAGTTGAAACAATTAAAGATCACAGAGTAATACAAAAGTGCTCGTAGGATGAAGCAGTTGTACAAATCGCAGATCTCCTACAGGAATACCAGATCCTCTTCCCTCTCAATGGCATAGAAAAAAGGGGAATGGTGGAAGAATTAGAGGGGTTTAAGATACCCTTGCGATTATAGACCAAGCCAACTCAGCAACAACTGTCGGCATGGCATTATCAATATATCGGGGTGAATCCATCCATAGAAGGAAGACTTATCCTACAATATAACAGTAGATTATTCAAGCACCCACGCAAACTAAAGACAACTTGGCTAAGGCCATATTCAATCACACAAACTATGGATATGGGCACAGCACAACCCCAAAAAAATTTATGGTACCCACGTCGCGAGTTTGGTGAACGAAAGTTTCCTGAAACCTTACTAAGACATGTAAACAAAAAATGGCAAAAAGGCGTAAACTATTTTGTTGCAAGATTGCTATAGAACTAGCAGAAAGCACAAACAATAAACCACCCAATAATCAAGTCATCACATAAACCCAAGTGGGTGAAGAAAAGTGTGCAAGGGGCAAGAAAAACAAAAAACCATTTGTATATAGGGCAAGGCAAGAAGGGGACAAAGAATACAAAAAGAAGGAATGACAGGCTGGATAGCATTAACCAGCGGATCCATTCCAAATATTTGTACGAATGGGGCACCTACATGGCATTAAATAAATGCAGTATGTGAAGCAAGAAGGTGTACTTTTAGATCTCATCAAACCGTCCTAGCACTAATTACCATAACTAATCTGACAAGTACAACCTGAAAGGCGAACTACAGAAATTAATGAAGGAAGCATTGGAAAAGGAAACCCGAGAGATTGATTAGACCTAAACCTCCTGTCAAATGACGATTGAAATACACTATGGAATATGTAAATATTCCTCTTCCCCATCAAGTAGTTTTCTTTTACGCACAGTGAGCACAGGAGCTGATCCATTATAGAACTATATCCTGTCACCTATCTTCCATTCCTCTAACACACATGGTAATTAATATTCCCAGTGAGAGTGAGGCATCAGATGCAACTATCATCTCTAGTTTCCTTATTGATGAGGAAGTAGAAACCCAGTCATTCGAACTCCCACAACTGCAACAGCCACTAGAGATCAATGCAATGGCATGAACAAGGAAGCCACAAACAATTCCAACCCCTAGTTCACATCCTATACTGAACCCAATCCAGGGAATACCAGTTATTCCAGGAGATCCATCTACATGACCACTGCCGAGACAAAAGAAACCTAAAGTTCTAGCCACTCTAGATGAGTGAGGAAAAGCACATGCTTCTGAGCAAAGAAATGATGGTGGAGATGAAGCCTTGCTACTGCAGACAAATCTAGAGGTAGAGCGAACCGACCTGAACTTCCCATGCTACATTCGGCCAAGAAGACTTAGCACAGTGGATGCAGATCTTTTGAAAAAGGTGATGACCACTTTGATAGCACCATAGATCCCTGTCGGCATGACCTTGCTGCACGATATTCTCCCCGAGTTGGCTATATTGAAGTTCCAAGGCTACGACACTCAGCAGTAAGAGGGGTTACAGATAAAAGGCTACTTGAACATAACCTAGGCCGCTACCTGTGCTGTCAAGGTACTCAAGCCACATAAGTGGGCCGAGGGACTGACCACTGTAGGAATAACCAACATGCTCTTCACACCCACTTCGGAAATATCATACAAGTCAATACATATGTAAAGCAGTTAGTGGTCTGCTTTCATAGAGGATACTTATGGCTGGATCAGCCACATCCGGTTAATGCCGAATTAATAGTGAGAATAACAGGACTCCCAAATGATGGAAAAGATCCTCTACCTTACCTGTCTAAGAACAATACTAAACCCATCAAGTAGAATCACAACCTTCAATGAGCAGGATGAGACTACTTGCTTGGTCCCATCCAGGAAAAAAGTGTCTCTGTTGCTGCAAAAATCTTATCCTGTAAAATATTTCATAAGATGATACCAACACAGTGTTCAGTAGTGGTAGTATAAATTGCATATTTATGTGCATGGGGAGAAAACTTCAACAGGTCATGGTACTTGCTAAATGCATTGTTCGAAGATGTGATGCTGGCTCAAAACAAGAAAGGTCACAAATTCTACTTTCCTGGTTATTAATTTTTATTTCCTTCACTATCTGGGCTGTACCTCCAGACTATGTACACATGGATGTACCAATATCTTTCCTAGGGGAAAGATACCAGAATCTATGGGAAGATAGGGTGGACAGCAACCACTACTAGGATAATAATATTATATTCTTCATGCACACATAGGCGCTACGACAAGTTGTCCAGAAAACTCACAGGATCCGCACCACAACTGTGCACAGGTACGCTGCTTTTGTCAAGTTTGAAGCTAATGTACATAATATAAATATACTTCCTACAAAAGATCCACTTTGGCATATACATCAAGCAATATTTATAGTGATCGACGACGATGTGGATGCAATTGTCAATCTGTGGCCTGAGGAATGGCACGGCCCACTCGCAGAGCCACTACCTGAAGAAAAGAATGGAGAAGAACCACCAATTCATCAAGTTAATGGTTAAGAGCATGAAGGAGATGATGCCCAAGAGGATCCTTCACAAGAACACATGGAGGATGATGATGATATGGAGGACTCGGACCAGCATCCTTCATACCATCCACCTAGTGGAGATCAGACGCAGAACTACATGCAACCTGAGGAAGGCCAATCATCTCAAAAGAAACACAAAGTCGACAAAATGGTGAACACAACTACATTAATTGAGGATGAGTTACAGGAACTTGCTAACACTATTAAGAAAGTTTCACAAGATAACCTCAACGGTCTAAGGGCCCAGCAAGTGAGCATTGCTACCCAAGTCCAGGACCACCTCAATAAGTTGACAGCAACTATCAATGATATCAAAGACATCATGGAGGCCAAAACATATGGATTTGATCCTAGCAAGCCACTAATTATACCGACGTTAGTACTGCCGATCAAAGTGCTCATTCACAAGTAGGCACTCGAAGCGAATGAAGAGACAAGCACATGTACTGTTGATAACAGTGTTGAGATAGACTTCTCCAAGTTTCTCTTGGAGGAGGTCTATAGCATCCAGCAGGAAGCCACAACTGAACTTCAGCTAATGCAAAACGTCATTGCTTACTAGGAAGCAAAGCAGCAAAAGGAGGCCAAGTTGTGCAAGGCCCTGTTGGAAGGAAAGGATCAGGAACTGCAGAAATGCATCAACCTCCTAGATGAGAAGGAGCAGGAAATATTATCCCGGGAAAAAATCCGTATCATTTTGGTGGATTCTATTAAGAATTCCATTGCAGCATTCCCACCAGAAGCTGGGAAAGAAGATGAAGAATCCCTGGCTAAAGTCGCCAAGCTTGCAAACATCACATAAGATCTTTAGCACCATGTAGAATATCTACAAACCAAACAGATACCAAGCACACCCCCAAAGGTGTTGGTATAAAGAAGAACAACAATGTCTGAAGCTACTGAGAAAATCAAAGAAGGAGAGGCACTTTTCACAAAGGCCATAGACGATGTTGCGACTATTTGGGAAAAATTACTAGAGGATGATGCAACTAAGAAAATAAGGTAGGGTATATGAGAGGTAGATGAGCATATCATTGTTGCAAAGGTGGAAATGCAGAAGCTTCCCATCCTACAAAATGTCATTAAGAATGCAGAGATCAAAATCCTGCAAAAGGAAGTGCAGACCCTTCGCGAACAAGAAAAATCCAGGGAAGCCGCAATTGAGGCATTCTAGTCAGAAGTTGAGCAACTCATAGGGCATATTCAGCTGATGCAGTAGAAACTTCAAAGCATAGTACAATCGATTGTGGAGGAATCCTTGGAATATGCCCAATCCGACCGTGTGGAACAGTTAGTCACACAAGCAGAGGAAGCTGCGACAGAAGTTGCTAAGGTTGAAGCAATGCTACAGGCATTCCAAGAAAAGGTATGTATTGCTGCGCAACCTGATTCGGCACTAGCAGCATTAAGTTGTGCATGAAAATAAACCCAAGGCAAAAGAAAAATTAAAAAAAAATTGAAATTTTGAAAATTTGAATTTTCGACGAAACCATAGCGTCGGGTGTGCGTCACAAGGATGTGGAACTAGAAGTAGAAGTTGTGTGGAAATAATCATGCATATTAAAGATGCTACCAAATTGGTTATGAAACAAATGATGGCAAGTCCAAGATAGCTGGCAAGTACTGACAGACCATTAAATGCATCATGATTCAATGGAGATTTAGCGCTTGAGATAGGACAGCACAATAGGTGGATCAAGTGTGGGGAACTATGTAACAATAGTCGTCTAGATCATCACCATCTGATCATGACTGTCAGTACCCAAAAGTGATGATGTCGATAATCATAGCATATCTAAGAAGAAAAATTGGTACACAAGATGAGGGTCTTGTCCTAATAATGCACCTGGATAAGCTTGCACGAAAGATGACCCGATGCTCTTCCTATAAGATCAGGGTTCACTTGCACCAAGCATACATCACTGAGTTGTGCTGATCAACCATTGGATGTAGTTACAAATGGGTTGGGGAGTGTCTTTCCGAGCAGCCTTGTGGGATAAAGTTGTTTCTACAGCTTTCAGTGTGTTGGGTGTATCCAGAGACAACAAGAAGGAAGATGGTGATAGTCTCCCAGTTACTTCGACCCAATGAAAATCCTTTGGCAAAGTCATTCTTGGCTATTAGTATATCAGTATATTAGTGGTCTTGTCAACGCCACCAGAGCGCTTTCTAGTAGGGGCCAGAGTTCCGACCCATTTTGAAAAACTCTGTAGGGTCTAAACTAGAGTCCCTGCCATCTTTCACAAAGTCTACAGGCTTGGAAGGTGGCCTCATCTTCCAGCCATCCAGGAGGGGTCTCCAGGTCCTAGCAGATTGTAGGAGGGCCAACAAGAAAATTTTTGCTTGTACTCTATGCTTCTTAGGTGAAATTTGTCAAATTTTCTCAAATCACTTACCTCCACCACCCTAGATAGCAGGAATTTTTTGGTTTTCGATATGGACACGTCTTCAAATTTCATATCTATGGAAAAAAGGGTGGTGAAGAACAATCTATAGAATAGATGAACTCAAGGAACATCAAGAGAACAAGCTGCAACAACCACGCATCAAACCCCAGGAGCATGAGAATGGTGGAAGAGCCAAGGCCACTTCGATTGTTATGTCGGAATGGGACACTAACCACCCTAGGTGAAATTGGAGGCAGACTATGATAAGATGATGAAAGAGTCCCAGAGCAAAGACAACATTCATGTTCACAGGGATATTGCTCCCAATAAGAAGCGCATAAGCTTACCTTGTCGGCTCAAGCAAACTCTGAACTTGAATCCTCCGTTACCCATCCTTTAAATGCTTCCAAGAAATAATCTATGTCGTTGTGATAACCCTACAACGCACCTAATTCTATGAAAAATTTGCCTTGAAGGAACCTGAAAAAAACAAAACAAAAAAAAGAAGAAGAAGAAGAGCAAGGAGCAAGATGCGCAAGCTAAGAGGCAGCAGAAGCTGCACAAAAAAATTTAAAAAAAACAAAATCAATTTGCAAAAGATGCCGCACATGTTGTTCCACTTCATATGTCCCTTGCTTCATGGCTCGATATGAACCACAGGTGAGTGTTGGGGACCTGTTGGCCCAGGAAAGGGGCATAAGAAGGAAGTTCGCATGCACAACCAAGGAAAATGCACCATGCGTGATATATAAGCAAAGGAAGATCACAAAGGACATAAAGGGCCCATAAAATCAAAACAGAGAGGCGCACAGCAAAGGAAAGGGAAGCGTGGAAGCGCGCAAGGGGAAAACGGCCAGAAAGCAACGAATGCAGAATCTAGATCATGGCCGTATAGGGCGACGTAAGCCTACAACTACACACGTATGAGAATATATTTGTAATTCAAGTCAATAGTGCCTCGTGTCAAGTTATGATCACCGCAGTTGTAACCAGAGGGGTGCCTGATGGTGATGGATGACATACTGCCGGTATGCAGTTGTCCCTGTGTGGCCATGTAAATTAGTATAAATAGGAGGGATGCAATAGTTAGAAGGTTGGTTTGTGAGGTTTTCGTTGATCCCTTTTCAGTTTCTAGTAGTATTTTTGCTATTTAGTGGTAATCCATAGAGAGGGATGTTGTTTTGTTGTAATTTCATAGCGATTAGAGAGGAGGAGACTCAGGAAGAATATAGTAGCAATAGAGGGGATGTTGAGCCACGGATCTGGCTACTGTGTGAGCATACCACTAGGAGTAGGATTAGAATAGAAGAGCGAACCAGAGAGCATGAGAACTATAATTCTAAACTTAAATACACATCTCAAGATCAGTATGCATCCTGCAGACTGCAAGGTGCTATATCCTTTCTCATGCCAGATGAAGAGCACCTTGGTGGTTTTTCCCAGATGGGTTTCCATGTTATCTCTTGTATTTGAATGAATGGTTAATATGGTGAATGTCTATGTGATTGATTACTATTTTCTTTCTGTATAATGTTCAAATGTTACTTGAATCTTTGTTATCATTCTGTAATTGGTAAAAGAATGGTCAAAATGCATTGTTGAAACAAATATATATATATATATATCAATTTGTATCATTAATGTTTTGAACCCTGATTTAAGTCATAGAGCCAACTGGATGTGAATCAGCTACATCACACAAGTTGCACCAGCTACAAGGTGGAAAGGAAGGTTAGGTCACGCGTGATGACATATGTTTGTGCTCAGTTGCACAGGACTGACTCCTTTGTCCAACCATCCTGCTATTTTCGTTGAGCTCCTTGGCTGTGAGCCAAGGGACTATACTCCCTTGACAATCACAGAAACATGGTTCCAACAGTTACCCATCTATGAGATATCCCAGGTGATACTGTACCTACTTCATAGGTGTTTTCGATGGGGCTTGCTCTATGGGCCGGTATCTCGAGTAGTTGTTGGATCATCGAGCTACGCAGAACCTGGGTGGCGTGAGTGGGGAAAAGTGGGTAGTATAATCATTCTTCCAGTGTTGCTTCATCATCCATTCATATCATTGTGGCAATGTGGAGACTCCGATCAATGTACTCCATGGGAATGGAAGCTTCTTTCCCATACACCAACTTGAATGGTGTCTTCCCCATCAATCTCTTGTAAGTGGTGCGATATGCCCAGAAGACTGCTAGAATCTTTAAATCCCAATCATCGCGGTTTGCATTACATACCTTTATCAACACATGCTCCAACACTTTTTTGAATGCTTCCACTATCTTGTTCACCTGTGGATGATACATAGTACTCTTCTTATGTTGTATTTGTAGTTCCTCCGTCAGCACACTTACTGTGTGATTAATGAGGTGACTCCCTTGATCACTCATAAATATCCTTGGACATACAAACTACATCACAATGTTGTCAAGTAAGAACCTTGTTGTTGTCTGGTGTGGCCTCCGCCCATATTTTCATATAGTCTATCATTGTAATGATATACCATGCACCAGTTCGCTTCCCAGGTGGGTTGATTTGTCCCAAAAATTCCACATCCCATTTATCAAATGGTTGCAATGTCACTTGAGGTAATAGCGACATCTCATCCCTCCTTGATGGTTTTCTCGTTCGTTGGCAGACATCACAACTCCACGCATAATCTGTCACATCATTATGAAGAGTGGGCCACCACATCCCTGCGTGAAGCACCTTCCTTGCAGTATCTTGACCTCCATATTGTCCACCAATGACTCTCTCATGTGCCTCTGCTAAGCTCTGTGCTTATTCATGCGGTAGGACACATCCCTGCAAAATTTCATCTGGTCCTAGTTTATATAGTTGTCCTGCGATCAACTGCAAATCCAAGGCCTTAACCACCAACTGATTCTTCTGAATCGTAGTAACGTCCTCTGGTGTGGTGTCTGTCTTCAATGTTTGTTGGTTCTTCACCTGTCTCAATTTGGGAGAAATGATCAGGTCCGACATTCAAGTGACCCGGCTTCACAATTATCTCAAAATAAAACTCCTGAAAAAGAAGTAGCCAACGACATATATTCCCCCCCAACACAGGCTTATTGACTAGGTACTTCAAAGCAGAATGGTATATGAACATCTTGAAATGTCCACCCAATAGGTAATTCCTAAAATTATGTTGCACATATAACATCGCCAGACCTTCCCCTTCTGTGGTGATATAATTTTTCTCTATAGATGACAACTTCTAACTAGCGAAAGCAATCGGGTGATCTATATCTCCTTCTCTTCGTTGCACGAGCACCACTCCCAACACAACAAATGATGCATCCATGTGCACATGGAACTCCTTGTTCCAATCAGGGAAAACTAGTATCGGTGAGGAAGCCATTTTTTATTTCAGTGTGTTGAAACTTCCTTGACACTCTTGACTCCATACAAATGTTGCATATTTATTCAGAAACTTTTCCATTAGTGTTGTGATCACATCATACCCTCATATGAACTTACAATAATACCATGTGTGCCCCAATGTCACTCTAAGAATCTTCACATTTGTAGGTGGCAGTAAGCTCAAAATGAGCGTAATCTTCGCAGGGTCAACCAACAGTCCTTGCTTGCAAAAGATGTGACCCAACAAAATCTTGAAAGGTGCGTAGAAAATACACTTCTTTGAATTTAGAGTGGTCTAATGATGTCGACATCTCTCCAACATCAGTCACATGTTTTCCAGATGATCTCTAATCAAATCATAAACTGTCCAGTCATCCATGTAGACTTGTATGAAATTCTGAATAAAGTCCTTGAATGCAATGACAACAACTTGGGAAAATATCACAGGTGCATTCTTCAACCCAAAAGGCATCACAATGTACTGAAAATAGACCCATTCAATAAAAAATGTGGCCTTATGTCAATCTTCTTTCACAATCCTTATCTGGTGATAGCTCGAAAATCCATCTATGAATGAATACATCTCCTGACCACCTACCCCTTATATCTCTTCATTAGTAGCCTTTTTGAGACTCAACATTGGGCTCCTACCCCTTCTAGCTCAACTTTGACAATAGCTGGGCTCCTATGTGAATAAGGTGACAAATTGATCACTGACATACTATCATTGGCCCATATAATCCCTAGTAATGAGGGATAGGATCCTCTACCATCAACAACTTCAATCACATCGAAACCATCATAGGTCTTCATGCCTTCCACTTCAACAACATGTTGTGGAACCCGCTTGATCGACGTTCCTCTAGACTGGTTAGCCAGTCACAGCTGCATAGGAGACTAGCTCAATGTTGGGCTCCCCATCTTCTGCCATGTTTATCTTGTCAAAATATTAACATCTGAGCCTAGATCCAAAATAACTGAATCAACCTCATAGTCCCCAATATGAATATTCATGCACATTTATTTTCCCATCTTCTTCTTATGTAAATAATTCATCATGGAATCCTTCTGCTCCTTATCTGGTCGATACAATAGAGTCTCAATCTTGGCAAGAGCATCGAGATCTCTTTCCGGCAACAAAAAACTTTCAAAGAATTTCTGCAAGGTACCATGTTTTCACGATGGTCCTTCTTCCAATGTTGAATCAAAAGCAGTGGGAATTTCATAGATAGGTAACTTACCAAGATTCCTTTCGATCACATCACATGCTTCAAAAAATGTGTCCTTATTAGCATTGATGTCGAACTACACCTTCTTCTTCCCAGCCAATCGAATTTTTTGATGTGGACTATCTTCTCTCATCATCGCACCTCTGCGACTGATGACTATGATGTCAGTATCCTGCTTCCTGGGCTTTGTTGAGATCATTGCAGTAGTCAATCCCTGGCTCTGGTTCAATGGTGGATTCACAAGTTGATTCATGTTCTTATTTATATTCTGGTTCTGAACTGTCATCTGGTTCTAAATTGTGTTAGGATATTTAGACACTTAGGAGTTATTTAAGATCAACTTGTGTAATATATCCGTTAGGTAAAACTGTGTTTCTTTAGTATGCATTTGTAAATATTCTAATTTGACAGTCACGATATGTTCCAGACATAGAGTGATCCAATGGTTCAAATTCTCTTAGATCATACCTACCATTGATCCATGGCTTAACACTCGATTGGTCTATGATCTCTATTTAAAGATCATAAAGGGTCCTTGGCTAGTTGATCGATTATGAGAAGCTCATATGTAACTTTCTTTCTTCTGCATAATAAATTGCTCCAAGTAGCTATTTGGTTGGGGCCGTGGATTGTTTCCCTCTCGAGGGTTTTAACCACATGAAAAAAACCGGTGTGTTGATCTGTGATCTATTTGTGTGAAGTGGTTTCTGAAGGTGTTTGGTCTTTTGGGAGGACCCTATGTACCCGAACATGGTATCAGAGCTTTTATGAAGATCCGCTTGCGGTTTTGATCAAAATCTGGAACCAATGTTACTAAAAGTTTGAAAGGGTTTTTGTTTCTAGTTTTTCTGTACATTTTTGGCCTATGGGAGCTATTCCATTGCATCCAGAGCACTGTTTCCATTGGGAAATAATTTTTGTTTCACCGAAAACCATTTTCGTTTGCTCCAGAAACACCCATTTCAGCAAATCTAAAGGTATAATGTTACAGTGATGGATTTTTTTTAAATCTCTCATATTTTATCAGTTTATTATTAGATCTTTTCTATTATAGTCTCAAACTGTTTCCTTCCCTGACTGCGTATTCTCTTTCGCGTGCACCTTGCGCGATCGTGACGAATTAGAAACAGTAAGGGGAAGTTTTTTTTCTTGTCTTCTCGGCTACGTATGCTCTTTGCCGTGCACCTTGTGTGATCACGGAAAATTAGAAACAACAAGAAAACATGAAAATGTAGACTTTCAGGGTAATCTAACCAAGATCTAACCCCATTGTGTAGAAAAAAAAAATTTCTTTTGTTTTTTGTTTTTTTGTGATTTGCAGGAAAAGAAAGCAAGCAGGGAGAACGAGAGAGAAGAGTTAAAAAAAAAGGCCCCCTTTCTCTTTCCATCATTTTACGTACCTTTTAAACTTAGCTCACTTGGTCCAAAGTTGCTTTATTACTTAATAGGTCTTGAGTTCAAGTCTTATTAAGCTACTTTTTAGTGCATGCAATTTCTATTTTCAAGTTATTTTATTGTAAAAATGCATCTCACATAAATAAATTAAAATAAAAGTGAGTCACTTAAGTCTTTTAATTTATTGCCACACTATTTAAAAGTCACATTATTGTAAAAGTGAATATCACTTATTCTATAAAAGTGATTCACTTCAAAGCAACTTTATTGTAAAAGTGATTGTCAAAGGTTGATCTTGGGAATATGGAGCTTCTTGTTTTTAGTTGGTTAAGTTAATATCTGCCATGTCACTATTGGGGACATCTTCAACATTTTCTTTGATCAAGCATAACTTCATCACCTAGAATTTGTTTCAAGTGTCATTTTTTTTAAAACTGCATATTTTTTCGAGCTCTTTGCATCCAAATAGTTAGTTTCTATTTTTTCAGCCATTATTTTATAGTATGGCCACCCCTTGTGATATTATAATTACAAGTTCTAACTATTTCTCATGGAAATATCATATGGAGGATGTTCAGCAAAGTAGGGGACTTTTCAGGATAACCTTAGGGAAAGAAACAGGACCCACTGATGATGATAAGAAAATTAAATGGTCAAATAGATGTGATGAAGCTCATGGATTGATTAGGATGTCAATCTCTATTGATTTGCGATTCCACATATCTGGAATTGATGAACCTAATCTCGCTTGGAAAAAGTTGGAATCTGTGTTTGGTAAACACAATGAAATTCGGGGTCATCAACTTGAGAATGAGTTGCTTTCCTTGAATCCAAATGATTTTTCATGCATTCAATACTATTTATCTAAGTATAAAACACTTAGACTATTATGTGCAAAATGCAAGATTAAGAAAGAAGACAAACAATGTATTTATCATATTCTTTCAAAACTTGGACCTGCATATTATGTTTTTGTATCTAAATTCTACTCCATGAAAGAATCCCTTACTGCATCTAGCTATCAATAGCCTAGCCTTGAATCCTTTTGTGATTCCTTAATTAGAGAGTAAGATAAGCTCATTCATCTTGGAATAATTAACAATGCAGATACATCTGGGAAAGCCTTATTGTCCCAACAGAAAGAAAAGACCAAGCCTCCCAAGAAACAAAATTTTCACAATAATAAGAAAAACAACAAGGGTCCCAAACCCTCTTAGTCAGCTCCTTCTTTAAAAAATGACAAAGGATCCAAGCAAAAAGGAAAGAAGACTGAGCATCATTGCAATTTTTGTGGGAAAGATAATCATGGTGAATCTAAGTGTTTTAAGAAGATGGCATCCTTGGAAACAGCAATGAAGAAGCACCACATCAGCCTAGATTCGCCTTTAG
>LPNX010018721.1:265336-299958 GCA_001517045.1 Pseudotsuga menziesii | reverse complement strand
GAGATATATATGCAGCAGCCTCAAGGTTTTTCTACTAACCCTTCTCTTGTGTGTAGGTTGAGAAAGTCATTGTATGGGCTAAAGCAAGCCCCCAAGGCTTAGTATGCCAAGATTGATAGCTTCTTGCTATCACTGAATTTTGTTCGGTGCAAATCAGATCCAAATGTCTATTTGAAGTTAGTTAATGGTTCATTAATGATCATTGTGTTATATGTTTATGACCTCCTCATTATAGGAAGCTCATAGGCTGAGATTGCTTCCTTAAAAGGAACTATGAACCAAGCCTTCTCCATGACAGATTTGGGGCTCTTAAGTCAATTTTTGGGGCTTGAGATATCTCAAACCAAATCTGGAATCAAGGTGCACCAATCCAAATATTCCTTGGACTTTCTGAACAAATTCAAAATGAAGGATTGCAAAGCAAGAAAAACTCCTTTCCTTTCAGGAGTGAAGCTGGAAGAAGCTGATTCTTCACCGATGGTAAACAATACACTGTATAGGCAATTGATTGGCTGTTTGTTGTATCTGACACATACTAGACCTGATCTTTGTTATGCAGTAAGTGTGGCTTCTAGATTCATGGATCAGCCTCAAGAGATCCATTGGAAAGAATCCAAAAGGATCCTTAACTTTGTTCAGGGAACAAGGACACATGGGATCTTCTATAAAGCAAAATCTGATCTTGAGTTGATTGGATTTACTGACAGTGATTGGGTAGGTGATAGCACAGACAGAAAGTACACTTTAGGATATGTGTTAATGCTTGCAGAAGGGACAATCAGCTGGTCAAGCAAGAAACAGAGTGCCATTGCACTCTCATCTACAGAAGCAGAGTACAGAGGAGTTGTTAATGCAGCAACTCAATGTTTATGGTTGTAGGGTTTACTTGGAGAGTGTGGCTTCGAACCTGAGTACTCAACTACCATCTACTGTGATAACCAGAGTACCATTCGAATCTGCAAGGATCCAATTCAGAAGCAGAGAACCAGACACATTGAGATCCATATGCACTACATCAGAGAACTTGTGCATGATGGCACCATTCACCTACTCTTCTGTTCATCTTCAGAACAAGTAGCTGATATCTTCACCAAAGCATTTTGTGAGAAGACCTTCAGCAATATCAAATCACTGCTAGGGATTGCTGATCATGCTGTGAAAGCATGAATGAAGACAATATTCTACAATTTTGTTTTACAGTCCACGTTTAAGGGAGGCTTTTCCCAAGTTGGTTTTGCCTCTTTCCTTGTTTAAATGGATTTGCAGTATGTAAAGGGTGACTAAGCCTTGTTGCTAGGCCCTATAATTTTCTGATATATTACTCATAATTCAGGCTGAAGGGGGGGTGTTAGAATAATCACCCCATAATTTACCCACTTAGACATTAATTCCATTATTTTTGTCTTATTTGCCTAGTTCATGTGTCCCACCTTGTGCAAGTTGCTATTTGCCTATCCATAGAGGTCAAACTTGCCTTATTTGACTCATGTAGCACATGGGAGAGATAAAGGAATCAATTCTGCTTTATTCCTGGCCTCCTAGGCACCCTTCTGCTTTTTCTGCTTTATTGCCTGCTTTTTCAGTGTTTTAAGGCAAAAGGAAAAGCTAGACTAGGTGAGGTTGACTTGTTTTTTGTCCTACACATGCTCCTCTCTTTTCTCCATGAAAAAGAATGTATGAGATGCCATTCCACCACTCTTTAGCTTGCCTATGCCTTTTTTCCAATTCGTGAGCTCCATGACATATTTGGGATCAGCTTTTTACACCTATGGGGGATTTGCTTATTTTTGGTAAGCCTGCTTTATGCTATATTTGGATGCCTCCTCATGCATTTGATTTCTTGATGTATTCTATTTATTCAGCAACCTATGTTATTACAGGGTTGGCTATTGTACACTCAGTTAATACAATTTAGTGTTACAACTCCATATTCAGTCTCTTTTGTGAGCAATTTTGCATGATCAATTGATAATTGTTGTGAGTAAAATTAATCTATTGCTGGCCTTAATTTCCACACCCCCTGAATCCTAACTTGGAAAAGTGTGGGCCCTAGTAACAAGACCATAGGTCACCCAATATAAAATATAAGAGACATAATACAACTGAGGTAGGAAAACCTCTTAGGAAAAAACCCCTCAAAATATAAATTGAGAATCAATCCTTAATGCCCAAAAGAGCCCTAAGAAAGAAAAATCTATTTTCAGTAAAATACTTGGTAAAAATATCTGCAATCTGATCCTTTGTCAAAAATTAGTGCAGTGTGATGGTTATGTCATGCACCAGTTCCCGAATGTAGTGCATGTGAACCTCTATGTGCTTTGTCCTCTGCTTCTGAACAGGATCACTGGAGATCTTGATTGTACTCTGGTTGTCACAATAAATATATACTGTAGGTTAAGTATGAATCCTAAACTCTGTCAAGATTCTATGCAACCAAACTTCCTGAATAGATGCATTCACAACTCCTCGATACTCTGCTTATGCTAAGGAGAGTGCAATTGTTGCTTGCTCCTTTCTAGACCAACAAATTGGCCTAGATCCAATCATGAATACAAAACCCAAGGTGGATTTCCTATCATTTCCATCTCCTGCCCAGTCTGAGTATGTAAATCCTATGAGATCCAGTTGTGCTCCAGCAGCATAGAAGATCCCATAATCAATAGTACCCTACACAAAGTGCAAGATCCTCTTTGTTTCCTTCCAATTCATCTCATGTGACTCTTGCATGTATCTGGAAGTAGCACTCATAGAATAGGATATGTCTAGTCTCAAATGAGTGAGAATCAGAAGGTCTCTAATCAGATGTCTGTAGAGAGTGCTATCCACCAAAGGTGTGGAACTGCCTTCTTCAAGCTTGATTCATGATAGAAAAGGACAGGGGGATTCCTAGCAATCCTCCATGTGGAATATTTTAAGCATGTCTAATGAATACGTAGACTGTGAAATTATGATTCCCAAAGTATTTTGATTTACTTCAATACCAATGAACTATCTTAATAGTACTAATTCAGTCATAGAGAATTATTTATTAAGACCAGACTTGATGCTGCTCAATCCAGTTGCAGAGTTGTTGGAAATGAGCAAGTCATCCACATACAATACAACTAGAAGCAAGAAGCCCTCCTTCTTCTTCATATAGACATTGCAATCAGATTTTCACCTTTCAAACCTTTGAGAGATGAGGAAAGCATCCATCTTAGAGTACCATGCCCTTAGGGATTTTTTGAGTCCATACAGTGATTTCTTCAGTATGTGGAGTAAGGAAGGATCATCAATAAACCCCTCAAGTTGTTTCATATATATCTCTTCCTTCAAATAACCATGGAGGAAGGCACTCTTCATATCCATGTGATGTACTTCCCATCTATTGGAAGCAACAATGGCCAATATCATCCTGATGGAGTCCATTCTAGCTACTGGAGCGAATGTCTCATTGTAGTCCAAGCCTTGGACCTAAGAATACCCTTTTTCCACCAACTGAGCCTTGTACTTGGTTTTCATCCCATCAACAACTATTGTAGTTTTGTAGATCCATTTGCATTGTACCAAATTCCTTCATGAAGGTAAGGAGACAAGTTCCTAGGTCTGGTTGTCATGTAGCGAATCAAACTCCTCATCCATGGTGGCCTACCATCTAAGATCATGGAAAGCCTCCTTGAAGGATTGAGGATCTGACCCAAGAATCATAAAACACCTCTTAGGAAGAAGAGGATCTATGTGACATAGTGCAACACTCTCCTTCTGATACCAAGACCTCATTCTTCTTTTGTCATATGGATCCCCAGCACCATATCGAGCTGCTTCTATGAGCTTCTTAGCGCATTTCGGCTGCTAGAATGAGGTATATGTTGGATCTATATATATATATCCCTTTGAGGTGTAAGATCAATGTCTAGATCATACTGGGATGACTCCTCTTCTGAACCTAAATTTGAAATGTCAAGATTTGAAACTGAAACTGCAATAGGAAGTGCAGGAATATTTATACCTTCATCAGCTTGGAATGAAAGATGGGGAGATGTTGGAACTGTGTATTGCATGGAGTGAGAGAAAATATATGCCTTAGAGGCATGATCAAAAATTCCTTTTGCTACAAGATCCCAAGTTGATATTTTTTTGATCTCCACTCAATCAGGTCCAAACACCACTTGCTTTGGTGAGCCGGTGTGAGTCATGTGATAAACAGACAATAGATTAGCTACAAGGGAGGGCACATATTGGACATATTTGAACACACCATGCTTCGCTCTGATGGTTCCTCTTCCTGCTGTTGGAATTTGGGAATCATCTCCCATGTGAATAGTGGGCCCTTCATTGATATTGAGAGATGAGAAGAGATCCTTAGAGGCCACCATGTGATTGGAGGATCCAGAATCAATCAAATAGGTTGTATACTGAGGTAGTCCTGCTTTCAAAGTATGACATATTTTATGTCCATTATCTAACCTCTTTTCTCTTTGTGACGAAGCAATGTTATGTTGCTTGAGAAGAGCAATGAATTCATCAAGTTGCTTCCTCATACAATGTTCTTCAAGATGGTACCCTTTTTTCATAGTAGGGACATAGTTTCTTCTCAAATTTCTTTTTCTTAGAGCCGGAGGCCCCTTCGAAAGTTTGTTGATTTTGTTTAGGCTTTGAATCAACTACCTTTGGCTCCTTCTTCTTTGATTTCCCCTTTTCCTGTGCTTTGGAAGAATCATAAACTATGAGAGCTTGATCTTTTGATGACTTGATGACTACCATTCGAATCAACTTGTCTGGCTCCTTGATTAAGGACTCATAAAAAGAATCTAATGAAGGGACCTTCCAATCAGGAAAGATTTTCGATTTGAAATGAAATATGGAAACAAATACAGAATAATTAGGGCCTAGTTTGCTAAGTATGGAAAGGACATTATGCTCATCCTTCCGCTCTATCCCACACTGTCTACACTGGAGTACTAGAGACTTGAATTTAGTAAAGAATTTCTCAATAGTATCGAAACTGCGGGGGTGTAAAGATACCAACTCATTCTCCAGAATGTGTCCCCGAAGCTCATCTTGTTTGTTAAACAAGATATCAAGCTTCTCCTATAATTCTCTGTGAGTCCTCAAGCCTTCTAGGTGGAAGAGGAGATCTCTAGAAATATAAGTACATAAGTACCTGAATGGTTCATCACAACAGTTCACAAACTTGTTTCGCTCTACTGGTTGATGAGGCTCAGGCACCCATCCATGTATGATCCCATTGTATCCATGCTTGCGCAAGGCCAGCTGCATATCAATTCCTCAATCAAGATAATTGGAAGTTGTGAGTATCCATGGTTCAGGAGTTTGAGAACTCATAATTTCTCTGGTTGGAAGTACTGCAGAACTTCACACAAGCTACGCAGTCCCTGTCAATTTCACTGCAATTGTTAACCCAAAAAATCCCTCCTTCGGCTCTCCATGGCCTACACCACCCAAGGACACCATCTCATGACCCTCATATCACTCCATTAGACACCCACACCCTCAAAATAACTTAAGTATGAAGAAAAGGGCTTTAAAACCCCAAAAAGGAGCCTAAAATACTCTCCTAGGAGCTAAATCCCCCCAAAAGGGGCTAAAACCCTAAAAGGAGCCAAAATTATGGCGGAAGGGGCTAAAAGCCCAAAAAAGGGGCTAAATCCCTGACCAAGGGCTTAAAACCCTAAAACCCCAAAAAAAACTATAAAAGGAGGGTGGGGGGTCACTCTCAAAACACTTCTCCCTTGCATACTGTTATGCTTCCCATGGATGCCTTGAGACACTTTTTCCTCTCAAGCCACCCACACTCCCTCTCCTCCATCTCCATTGACCCATAGCTCCCCCGTCCAAGAGAGGTGCTTCCACAAGCCAGGGCATGGTGGCCCATTCCACTCAAAGAGAAGCTATAACTGTGTTTTCTTGTTTTGTTTATTTGCTTAGTAGTTTATTTGTTTTCTATCCCATGGTTTCATTTGCAGGTTTATTTCCTAACTTGTTTGGCAAGTATTTTGGTTTACTGTAACTTAATGATTGTTTGTAGGTTATTGGAAGCGGAACCCTAACCTTTGTTTGCAGAGGGGTTCTCCATATTTCTCTTCTTTCTATTCTTTTATTTTGTTTCTGTCCATTTTTACTATATTTATCAATGCATGAACCTACCCTTCTATCCTATAGATAGAAGGGAGCCATTCCTACCCCTGTAGCAAGAGAAATCCCTGCTATAGAACTGGCGACCATACCAGGTCGATTCCACAGGACCCCTGGTCTAAATTTTTAAAATTTTAAGTTTTTCAAGTTTTGCCCTAGTTTTTAAATTTTCTTGTCAAATCTAACTTAGATCTACTTTATTTCCAGTTCTTAGTATTGCCAAAGCCTCTGCTAGGAAAATCTAAGTCAGTTTGTCCACAGTACAGGTTACTGTCAGCCGGATCTAACTTTGGATCAAAAAAACCCCAAATTCAGGGCAGGTCGCACTTATCGGGCCTGAACAGGGGATGAGGGTGCACTTAATTGCCAAAAAGGTGCGCCCAGGGCACACTTAATCCCCTGAAAAGTGATACTTCACTCAGAAACACAGACCGCGACTGTCTATGAAATCTATGCGACCCCCTCTCATGTTTCTGAAAAAATCTTGCATCCCCCTCGACAAATTTGATCAGAAATGTGTGGTCTGTCAAACAGAGCTTAAATTTCAGTTTTATAGGGACTATCAATGCAGCTCATCTGCCTCTGTCCAGCACTATAAGTCAATTTCAGTTTCTGTTTTAATTTCTTGTAATTGCATCAACAAATAATGTGTAAATTCCAAACAAATTTTAATGGCTTAATTAAATGAATGTAGCTTAACTAAAATCAACCTAAAATTAACTGTCTTGCTTACCCTTCCTCCTCTACCCAGTCATCACCCTCCAGGGTATTCTGGGATACGACGAAGGGCAAGCTCGTATAGACCTAGGCCCTTTACTAAATATTCTTCCAAACCATTAAAACCAGATGACCTGGAAGGTAGAGGGGGTAGAGAAGAAGGGCTTCTCACGGTGCTAAGTGTAATCCCTATTGACCAACCTTGCATCTGGGAGGTGACCTGTGGATCTACGGATGGGCTTAGTCCCATTGTGTTGAGAGCCCAGCACCTTCTCTTGGTTGAAGAGGAATATCAGTGTAAGGTAGTCATCTAGTTAGGCCATCAACATTCAGGGTTAAAAAATGTATTTGTTTACAATTTATGATTATTCAATGCTTGCATACACAACCACAATATGATGAATTCATAAACCATTTGCAGCTACCAAATACCAGAAAGACAGATAAACAAATACACCATACCAAGTAATCAACCCAACTCAGTTCATGATGCTGAGAGAGCCTTAAAATTTATTAATTTACACTAAGTACAAACAAATCTACAGCCTTTGAGAACATAAGTCCCTGACTGCTTCAATTGTGGGAAGTACTTGGGCTCTACCCAGAAAATCATTGTGAGCGGTACCACAAGAACCCCAAAGTAGCTGGCCATTGAGAGGAATTTCCAAGCGAAACAGGCAACGACCCCTTCCGATTGAGTAGAAACACTTGTGAGGAAAAATCCAAGCACTGTCAACTGGCATTCTTGGTGGTCGAGTGACCACCTATAGCCAATAGGAAGCCATTGAAACCAAGGTCCAAACATCATTCCCACCAGTTTCATACATAAAATATAACACAATTGATCCTCCACGCTCTTCCTCACGCCTAAGAGGCAAACCACCACCATTCAGAACACTTAATCAACACCATTGAAACCATTCTCAGTGATCTCCCACACCATTAGAAGGCCATAAAGCCTCTGATTCAAATTCAGACCCATATCAGTCTAAACCAGACCTCCATACTGCAACATCAAGCCCCATGGATGGTGCCAACCCAGATTCATTTTTCGGCATAACCTTAGCAAGTGGACCCATGTCCACACCACAACTTGTCACCAATAACCCTACAAGTGGCCCAAGCACAGTGATGCAAACTGTCATCAGTCAGCTGCCACCACCTATAGTGACCAGCCAAGCTGGCCCACTTATAGCACACGGGGGCAATGGCCCTTCCACACACACTACCCCTCTTTCCAGACATGGGGACAGTGGACCGCCCACTTACATTGCCCCTACTATCATACATGGGGGAAATGTCCCCGCCACTCATACTGTCACTCCCACAACACTTGGGGGAATTGGCCCATCCGCAATGGTACCACCCCAAGTACCCCCAACTGTGCAGATGAATTATGCACCTACAAACCCCACCACCATCACAGCCCTATCCCACATCAACCTGGGGTCAAATATGCCTTTCATGGCTCATCTTAACTTGCCTGATTTGGGTCAATTAACAAATGACCCCATTCGGCATCAAGATTTTTGTCATCCAATGCCAACTAAGCTGCCATCATACATCCCCAAGTTTGAAGGCAAGGCAGGGGAATGTCCCTAAAATCACATTATGACATTCCATCTATGGTGCTCATCCAACAACATCGTAGATGATTCCATCAAGCTTAGGCTATTCCAACACACCCTTACAGGTGTTGGGGCCAAATGGTACATTGAGCTACCACAATCCAAATACCCGGACTTCAACTCCCTAGCTTTCATGTTCCTACAATAATTCCAACTCCCTGTCAGATATGACGAAGGGGTGGAGATCTTGTTATCTCGTCGCTAGAGCACTGTGACATATATAACCGACCACATCCATGAGTGGCGGCGATGTCATAGCTTATATAAAATCCAACTTGACGACATGATCTTCTTGGATTGGTTCCTTAAGACCTTACTCTCACCCATAGCCAAGGATGTCACATCCGAACAACCCCAATCTAAAGAAGAGGCCATACTGAAAGCCCAACAATTTGACCTGATCTACACTTAGTCTGGATACCTGTACACTGTCATTCCAGATGCTTATCATCTGAATACCTCCTACCATGATGCACCAGGGGCATCCCATGCTGTGGACGACATCATAGGCTCGGTCTCCCAATATCCATAGCACTGTCCAACACCACTTGCCATTACACCATAGCCAAGCAACACTGCTAGTGTTTCTTACCAAAACCAAGCTCCAGACTATGCCAAAATGATGTCCCAGTCCAGAGCAACAACTTCCTATGCACAGCCTATGCCACCGCAGTAGACTCGGGCCATGGCTTGGCCAACGCAGTAGTATGTGGGGCAAATTCCCACATTTGTGGCACCACCACCCCCACAAATATACTATGCACCACCAGTACAACCAATTCAAGCCCCCACCCCTGCTCCACCCACTCCATTGGGACAAGTGTTCGCACAACAAAACTGTCCCAACCATCCTGCCCCCAACAATCAACAAGGGCAAGCTAGAAATAATCAGCCCTAGAACCAAGCCAATAACCAACCATAGGGAGGCGGTCAACAACTGAACCCTCCCAACAATTCCACAAGAAACCGGCCAGCCCAGAACCCCCTACGACAAAATTCACCAAGACACAATGCCCCGTTGCGCACGAACCAACTGTGCACACTCTGTGATGTTTATGGGCACTACACATTCGAGTGTCCCCTTATGGTTCAATCTAAGTAGGCCATTCAAAATGAGGCCCAACAGGGCACCAACGTTTCAAATCAAGCCCGACCCAGCATCACAAGGACCTCCCCCCATGGTGCTTCAAAACCCACTACTAGTCCAAGGATTGGTGGCAACTACACCCCCTCCCCAACCAAATCCCAACGATCCGAGGGAACCTCCTGTGGCCAAAACATGTGCTCACCACCTGCTAGCCATGACGACTGAAGAGGTCAACTTACAAACTAGACTGAATCAGTTTAGAGCCAACACTGAACCTGCTGACTCATCAATAGCATCAACGTCCAAAACAATTAACTTACCTCTTCAGTTACCCCCATTCCCGTGCCCCCCCATACGCAGAGTTGCCAATAATGCGACATCTAGAGCTATAGTCAGCTATAGCATTGTGGATGATTTGGCCCAAATGCCAACCTCCATGTCCACTCTTGAGGTTCTTAAAACGTGCCCAATGCAGCGGAAATCCTTACTAGCCACCCTTGGGGCAGTAGACCCCTCCGACTCCAAGTTGATCACATTCGACATGAAGAATGGAGAACCGCGCATGCCATCGACCATTGCCTTTCAAATCCTAGTGTCCATCCAGAATTTGGTTGTGCATCGGTGCATAGTGGATGAGGGGGAATCCACATGCATCATGTCTACCCTAGTCTGGCAGAAACTAGGATTCCCAATTCTGCAACCATCCTCCACAACTCTGCAGCTTATGATGGCCATCCTACCAAATCCTAAGGAATCCTCCCCCATGTCCCCATCATGTTAGCCAGGAAGACAGTCCTCATTGACATCGAGGTTGTCGACGATCAACTGGACTATAACCTTCTCCTCAGGAGAAGTTATATGTACACCATGAGAGCATTCACATCAACTGTCTTTCGTCTCGTGATTTCCCCCCTTGAATGGAAGATCGTGATGGTTAACCAACTCACTTATCATGATCCGCAAGGGTTAACAACACCCGCCAACGTTATCCCTACCATCACCACCATCGAGCCACAAGGGATGACCACACACGCCAATGTCGTCCCTACAATCAACACCATGGTTGAAAACCCACCAGCCTCCCCATTATTGAATGTGGGCCCTAGGTTGTTTTCCGATACCACCATCATGGATCCTTTCCCATTAGTGTCACCACCACCGACACAAAATGAAACTGCGGGCTTGCGCATGGTCTCATCCAACACCGCTACACCCAAACAACAACCGCAGCCATAGCCCCAACAACAACCACAACATCATCCGCAGCCACACCACCAACAACAACCACAACATCACCCACAACAGCAGCATTACGCGGAGCCGCAACCACAACCGCATCCCCACATGCAGCCAGCCCGGATTTATCTGGGCTCATCTCCAGTCCATACGATTCCCTTCCTCTTTCCCCCACCTGGTGTCATGAGTAAGCCGGTAATGGCCACCTTAAGCCTACCCAACTTTACGTTGGGAATTCTGGTGTGGTATCTTGATCCACCAGCTTAGCCACCAATGCCATAGGTGGTCTTAACCCTAGTGCAACCCATTGCAGTTGAGTCTCACCCTCCACACGGCCTGCAAAATCCAACCACCACACCCGCACCTACACTGCCCCAACCTAAAAGAACCAGGGGAAAGAACACCAAAACCACCGTAGATCCATGACAAGTCCCACCTTGCACCGTCTGTGAACAATAGGGCCATACAACTCAAAACTACCCTGAAATCCCAATGATCCGTGCACAATTAGATGACATGGATACAAACAAAAACATCCCCATGGTTGAACTCCCAACCGCACCGATAGTCAGGAGCAAGGCATTGAGAACAAACCATGCTTGCGCGCTTTGGGGCTTGTATGGCCATTACTCTCACCATTACCAAGACTTGCCCAAATTTTGAATGGCTCTTGCTGACCTTTGTCAACATTCCCTTGAGTCTGAAATCATTTTGATTGAAGAAGTCCACCCCCCACCTCCTTCTTCAAACACCATGTCCATTTACATAATGCCTAGTTCCATCGACCCGCTCATCTCCTCCTCCAACGATAGTCCATCAGACCTGTCTCTTCCATTGTTTCTGTAACCGAAGCTCCATCTACAGCTACAACGTCAGTCGTAACCTCAACCTTAGTTACCATGGAAACAGTGGGGTTCATTCCTGATCAAGACGATCATTTTCCTTTTCCTTTTCCTTTTCCCTTTCCTTTTCCTACCATCCGAGATCGTGAGTAATTCTATCTTAGAAACCCACAATCTATAGGATTTCACACTGGGAGATCCTGTGTGGTACCTTGAACCACCTACCCTACCTCTAAGGCCCCAGGATGTGTTGACTCATGTCCATCCAATTGAGATGATGTTGCACCTACCTCCAGGTCCATCAAAGACTCCTCCCGTCTCTAGGCCTGCCCCTCTTCCTCTAACAGAGACTGGGGGCAAGGAAACCAAAGCCACAACCAATACCATTTTCATGATAGCTAGCACCAGTTTCCCTTTCACCTCATCGGCTGTGGAAGATCCACCTGATCTATCCCGGCACCACTTACGTGATGACGATGATATATGTAAGACCGCCTTCGGTTTTACCCCATTCCCTTTGAATCATAGTATGGAATCAGTTCTTCCCATAAAAGACCAGATTCTGTCATCCCGCCTTGCCAATAACCTTCGTCTTCGCAAAGGGGCATACACCCTTATTGACTCTGATGGACAAATCTTGGAGAACCCCTGCAACAGGATCTACCTCAATAAATTTTACGCTTAACATCAACAATGAGTCACTTCATTTTCTTTTCTTGTTTTTCAACGTTTTTTCACCACAAATAAGGGGCAGCACCATCAATTGCTAATTCAAAGTCACTTGGAACCAATTTGAGACACCTCTCACACCTCTGGGCTCAAATTTCCATTTCCTTATGAGACCATCATCTCATGTTTAACAAAAAAAAATAGGGACCGTTTCCTGGAATTCACCTTGATTTACGAGCCACAATATGATGATGTAAGCGTCTGCGGACCTGTACTTGTATCACTATTCCCGGCCGCTACTCATGCGGGTTTTCGGGCCACTGCCCATAAAGGAATACTATTTTTTTAGTTTTATTTTTTCTTTTAACACATAGTTGTCTGCTCCATTCACCGCACCTTACGCGGATCTATGGACTGCTGTCAACAAAATGATTTACTTTTCTTGTACGTATTTGGCATATAAACGCCCCCGGACTTGCACTCACATCACATGTAGTCAAGTCTGTCCATTTCAACACACACACACGCTCTCCTAACCTCTGTCCGAGAGCCACCTTGGTTTGCGTGCCTCTACCGCACCGACTCGCGAGCCTCTACTGCGATCTATCCCGTGCATGTATTGGTATGTTTGAGAGCCTGCTACTCCATCCATATTGCACGGATGACCTTTGTACCTCTATCCACCGACCCAACATGGGGCACCGCCTATTCCACCGTATTCGGTTGACCATATTGGAGTTTCATTTAAGCTCTTTTCTGACTCCTTAAAACAATGAAAAGATTGCCGAGCATAGCTGCTTCCTTTCCCACTTGCTAAAGTATAGGAAAGGGCATATACATCATCTCGTTTACCTCCTTTTGTGGACCACGTAGACCATTAAATGAAAAGGACCACCTTGGCGTATTCAAGCCAAGACCGTTCCCCTCTGCATACTTTTATGATTTCTCGGGCAGAGGGGTCGCACTTTATGAAAAATATCACCACGGGTTGTCATTAAGCTCTTTTCGAGCCTTCTCAACAAGAAAAGATTGCCAAGAAAACTTTGTTTCATTCATGCTCATAAAATTATTTGAATGACCATCCAGTCAGTATAGGTTTAACCTTTTCTGGCCTAATTGCACTACCAACAGTAAAGAAGTCTCTCATCCCCTACAGGATGGGAAATCTCTCCTATGTATACTTTTATCCTTTCTTGGGCACAGGAGACTACCAATGAAAAAGAGCCCCCACTGGAGTCTTCTTCGTGCTTTCAGACTCTCTAAAATTGGAAGCACCATCGAGCATTTACCTTCTCGGGCCAAAAATCCATGAGATCGTACCATAATGGTGTCCCTAGACACCACCCCACATAAAACAGTTTGGCAGCAACCCCACATTGGGTCACCTTTGTTCATAGTACTCTACAATGTGTCTTCCTTGGATCCCATCAATATCAAAAGTTTCTACCTCCTCCAAGTATTTCCTATCTGTAGTGACATTCCTAGTATTAAAGCCATGATCCCATTCCCATGAGTCAAGTTTCATTTGCTGCCTTGTCCGCCCTGCCGTCATACTCTGAACAAAGGAATTTTGAGTCTACCACACTCCCCCTACCCCTGTTCAAATATTTCCCTCCCCCCCCCCTCCCCATTCAGTGAGTCAGTCCGCATATTGCTTCACACCTTTAGTTATCTCCCTCGTGCTCCTGGTCAAGGAAACATCATTGCCTTGACTAGGGGCAGGTCTCCCTGTGTCGACTCCAACACACATATTCCATAGGATAGGCCCAGAGGTCCCTATAACTTATTTTCATTAACATCATTGATGATTTCCTTGGACCACTTGAGAGGATTCCTTAGTGCCTCTCGAGATGGTTTTTTCTCACGTGCTCGACTCCAACTACATCATCACACCATTGAGATTCGTACAGGGTTTGGTCCATACAATACTTGGTCGAAGACCTCGGATGTCACCTGACTCTAGCACATTGATGATTCTACTCGAGGGACCTAAATAGGTTCATGTCCCTTGTGTTTTTCAGGCTGCGTTGGAGACAGTGATCAGAAGCCCCATCAATGCTTCAATATACCTTTATGATTGATGCAGCATACTTGTATCATAGAGACTCTGACTCTCAATCAGCAAGTCCATATAGCTATGTACCGTTTTAGATCCAGCAAACCGTCAGTCATGAAGATATAGCATTCCATGAGAATGCCATGGGTCCAATGTACCAGATCAGTATTGTATTTCAGCCTCACATCGAGGAAACCATTATTGTATCATCAATTGTATATGATTGGCTCTTGTATTTTAGAGCATAGATCAAATTATTCTTTTGACATTGTCACTAGCATGGGGATGTCCACCTCGTCCATATACATGTCACACATTATTTGTATCTCACTCATTGATGGGAACCATATTAATACAAAAACCAAAAGCTACCATGCCCCAGCCCCAGAAGCACCACCCCTCCACAGCAAATCCTATGATATTTGTTGGCCATACGTTAATCTCTTGCCCTCACACATCAAGGGGCAATCTGTTAACCCAAAAAATCCCTCACTCAGCTCTTCATGGCCTACACCACCCAAGGACACCATCTCACGACCCTCATATCACTCCATTAGACCCCCATACCCTCAAAATAGTTTAAGGATGAATAAAAGGGCTTAAAAACCCCAAAAAGGAGCTTAAAATACTCTCCTAGGAGCTAAAGCTCCCCAAAAGGGGCTAAAACCCTAAAAGGAACCAAAATTAGGGTAGAAGGGGCTAAAAGCCCAAAAAAGGGCTAAAGCCCTGACCAAGGGCTTAAAACCCTAAAACCCCCCAAAAAAGCTATAAAAGGAGGGTGGGGGGTCACTCTCAAAACACTTCTCCCTTGTATATTGCTATGTTTCCCGTGGATTCCTTGAGACACCTTTGCCTCTCAAGCCACCCACATTCCCTCTCCTCCATCTCCATTGAGCCATAGCTCCCCCATCCAAGAGAGGTGCTTCCACAAGCCAGGGCATGGTGGCCCATTCCACTCAAATAGAAGGTATAACTATGTTTTCTTGTTTTGTTTATTTGCTTAGTAGTTTCTTTGTTTTCTAACCCATGGTTTCATTTGCAGGTTTATTTCCTAACTTGTTTTGCATGAATTTCAGTTTACTGTAGCTTAATGATTGTTTACAGGTTATTGGAAGCAGAACCCTAACCTTTGTTTGTAGAGGGGTTCTCCATATTTCTCTTCTTTCTGTTCTTTTATTTCGTTTCTGTCCATTTTTACTAGATTTATCCATGTAGGAACCTACCCTTCTGTCCTATAGGCAAAAGGGAGTCATTCCTACCCCTGTAGTAGGGAGAAATCCCTGCTACAGCAATAACACACTAAAACATATGAACTATTAGAATCATGCTTTTCCTCCTAGCATGAACATGTTTTCAAGGTTCGTCATGCCCTCTCTGTTGCTGTGAATAAATCTAGAGCTAGGAAATCATCATATTGGACTTCTATGGAAACCCAACTGCTTCTGATGTTTGATGGGGAGAAACAAGCATGAAACCTATCTGAGAAGGATCTGATGCCATATTAGAATTTGATTTCCATTTAGATCTTCAAGCAGATAACTCTAATAATTTTTGAATCAAAAGAATGGAGAATGAAGATACAAACTGAACATAACAAACCACACAGGAAACAAACAAGTATTGCTTAGGAATTTACAGCATCATTCACAATAATAATATCTGGTGTTACAATAGTTTACATATGAAGAATTCGAATGCATGGGGTATGAATTTGAATCTCCCAAGTGGATATAACTATATCTAACTGAATCTCTAACTCATGGTCTCTCAATCAATATCGGAGTCCAAAATCAACTCCCAGATGTCCAACCAACTCAAACAAATAGTGATAGCTAGTTAACTCAGTGCAACTGAGTGTGGTAAGTGGGAAAAGGCGCCTACTCCACATGCAACCATGCATTATTCATGCAAAATATGCGCTAGATAACTGTTTGTGAACTAATTGAAAGTAACTGATGGCTAACTGAGACTAACTAGTACTAAATCCAACTAACTAAAGTAGGTTGGTGTCGAGACTCCCAGTGGCTCCTAAAATGTAGGGATTGGTCTAGGAGGCACCAAAACTTATGCATGCACATGCAGTAAGTGGAAGTTAACCTCTAGAAGTGTTCCCCACACTCCAGTGACTGGTACATGTGGCCCCATTAGGTCAAGTGGACCCAATTTTACTAGTGGACCCAATTAATTAATTAAGGTTCCTAAGTTAGGAAAAATTAATCTAATAGACAGTATGATCAAGGGATGATTAATAATCCTAACAAGAGCCTCGCTCTGTGTCGCAATATTTTGTTGCATCAGTGCTAGTCTAATATGATTTAGAAACGCTACAATGAACCACTCTTTGTGCTGAATGTCGCTCATCTCAAAGCTTACTCTTTCCATTAGTGTATTGAATCTTTGGTCAAAATCCCAAATAGTCTCATTGGGATACTGCTTGATTTCCTTCAATTCTGTAATGTGTTGTGCTTTAGATTTTTGTTTTCTGAATTCTTCGATAAGTCCTTTTCTGAATTCTGCTAAGGTATTCGTAGGAGCTCCCGTAGGAAATTGTACAAATTTCATGAACCAATCCAATGTGTGACCCCGAAGGGTTTTCGTCAACTGGCCCTTCTTGACTTCATCATCCACAAAATTTGTCTAATAGTCCATATTGCTTCATACAAGAACCGATACTATTCTGGATCTGTAGTCCCATTTCCATGGAACAAAGGTAACTTCACCTTGTCACCTGCCATTCCTGGCCTTCTTCCTACAGATGCTGATCTACTACTAATATTAGAGTGTTGCAGGCACATTGGACAAGTCAGTGTTGAACTTGTGTTTCTTCCTAATTCTGATGTAGTGCACGGAGGCATGGGTATGTTGTTGTTGGGGGTTGATCTTACCTCTACCTCAAGCATAGCCTAGTCGTCCTCTTTGTCACTATAGGGCCGCTTCTTCCTGTGTGGCCTTCCTTCATGGTCTTGCGTTTTGATCACAACAGGACCTTCCCCTGTCCTCTGCCTCTTTCATTGTTGAAACCTTGCTCCTCCTCTTGTAAGACTACTTTGTTCCTTGGATTCCCTCACAGTATTGTCGAAACTTGCACCCATCTACCCCATATCATTCGATTCGTCTCCCCTCTTTCTTTGCGATATCCACATCCCCCACACACCAGTGTTCTACTACTCTAGGTGCATATTAATTATGCCCTTTTCACAGATAAGCATCTTAATTTATGACTGCAAAGAGAATAAGAACCTACCTTTGGGTCCGTTGAAAAATTCCCTTTCTGCTTCACTGTAGGATTTAGTAGTATCAACCGCGAACTCAGTGATATAACCTTGTAAGGTATTGTCCAACTAGACTTCAATATCCCATGATGCTCTGTTGTCGTTTTCTTGCAACTCCTGGATCAATTCAGGGGTCCAAGACGTTGGCTCACCTCCTTGAAAATTTGTCTTCCAATAGTTAAATCGTGCCAACAACTCATACAAGATGATGGAAAATTCAGAAAGAAAAAAAAGTACTCATGTGGACTATCTTGTATGTACTGTGCCATCCACTTATCTTTCGTCAGCCTAAGGTTCTAGTTTTCTTCCTCAGAAAATTATCCTAGCATTTGATCGAACCAATCTTGAATTTATGGTCTAATCGAATGCCGCATATCCTCCCCTCAGTCGCAACAAGGTCCCGACAATGGAACAATTTGTTGACACAAACCCAGCCAACAAAACCAGTCGACAGAGGTTCCCACTCTTTCGATAGCCAAATCACCGCGATCTCCCTGAGCACCAACCCACATAGGTATTACCTCGTCCGACAACACCCGCAGAGAGGATGAAGTCTCACCCGAGATGTTTGAGGGAGAGATGATGGAACCAAGTTTCCACAAAATAGGAGAGGAAAATGTGAATTGACTTATCATCTTAGAGCGATATTAAGAGATCATTCAACTTATGCATTCATGTAAACATTCATTCTCGTTCCTCACAGATCGCATCATTCAATCATAATTGTAGAAAACATATTGATGCGAAAACAGATCCAATAGAATTACATCATTTAACACAAGGAAACGTCGCATCATTTACAGATGCATGTCGCAGATACACATTGTATTCATACCTGCATTGTGAAAGACAGTAAAACGAAAAAATAGAAAAGAAAAAAAGGATTCAGGTCAACTTCCTTCTTGTCATATTACTTCCGTGCAAAATCACAGATTCTCCAAAACAGTTCACAGATCACAGATCTCAGTTCAAATGCTCCAAAGATATTTCCCACAAAGATGATATCAAACATAGATCCACTATCTAACACTTGCAATTCAACATCTATTTATAGGCTTGCGCATTTACATTCAAGGTCCACTTAGACAGCTTTCTAACTAACTCTTAACTAATTCTACAAAATAATGACCAATATCCACAAAATATCATCAAAAACTATAAAAGGTAACACAAAATTACATAAAATATTCTATTTCTGCCTTGCGTGCCATCTTCCACTTGCGCAGCATCCGCAATGTTGCAAAACTAACTTATCCCAAACCCCTTGCCAACACTCATGCCACTGCAATTCCAGGAGACAATCATCATTATTTCTTGTTTGAGGAGTTGATCTTTCCTCTTCCCTCTTCCCTTTGATCATTGGATTGCTTGCTTTATTCTATCACTTTGGCATGTTTTTCTAAAGAGGCTTGTTTCCCTAGGATTTTCTCCTTGGTTAGTGCCTCCTCTTCTCTAAGTTTTTTTAAGTTCTTCTTCCTACTTTCCATTGTGTGTATCTAACTTCTTTTAAGTCTTCAGATGATTCTTCCTACAGTTTCTTAGCCTTCTGATAGGTTCCCACCCATATTGATCCATGGATTCAGTCCCTAAAGACATATTAACGTTCTGATAAGGTATTTCAGCGACAATACAAGTATAATCTCCCATGCTTATTTCTCTTAATATTGACAAACGTATTACACCCTTAGAAAATGACTTCTCAAGTTGGATCTTTGAGACACCTTGGGATTCTTATTCTACTATTTCTTCATCGCTAGGATATTTTGAGTTGGAATCAACTTGCACATTCTCTTGATTCCTCTATTCTCCTTTCGACTCTTCTTCATCTTCATTTGATAGGATCTGGAACTTGTTATGGTGTGGACAATTTGGGGTTCCTTAATAGGAGATTTGGATTTAGTTTTCCATTTTTAGATATTTGGTACCATCCTTCATCTTGTTATTTCATTGTTTCCTTAACCATAGATTTTGGGAAATTCCTGGCAAAGTGTCCATACTCATGGCACACTTTACACTTGAAAAGAAGTTGCTCATAATCTAGGTCCTGCATATGATTCACAAGGGATTCACCTTGTTGAGCAATATCTTATCACGTTGATTCATCAAGGGGGGGTTTTAATTTTGAGAAATAAGGTCAATATATTGTAGGTATTGGGGGTAGGGGAAAAGAGTATGGGGGGTTTATAGGTATTGAGCGGGTATAAAAAGGGGTTTCTATTAAAAATAAGGAATATATCATAAAAATAAGGTTTTTTTAATTGGAAATGTGTAATGGGAGCGGGGCTCAACAAAATTATTTTTGTAAGTAATTATCAATATCTAGTGAAATTAGGGGTATTCTTTAATATTCCATGAACGAAGGAACTACGACATAGTTTCACTAAGTGAATACCCCATGATATGATTCCAACCATCAATTGTCAAATTGATTTCTTTCAAAAGGTCGTTTTCCATATCTAATTCTACACATATTCTAGCACAAGCAAACATTGGAGGTTTTAGTTCAAATATTTCTATATACTTCCCCAACGAGTTACCTATGGCTTCCAGATCCTCATCTAACCAACCATGGAGTGGAAAATGTGGAAGGTTTACCTACACTGATACAACAAAGGAAATATATTTTTATGGGTCAAAGGACATATTCCATGTGTTGAGATACATATCCTAAGTCCCTGTGCAGTATGGACCATTTGGAAAAATGAGATCTATGTCTTCTTTTCTCTCAAAGAGGAAAGCATAATATCCCTTTCCATAAAAAATGTTTGCATTCATGTGAGATAAGAGGGAGTCAATTCTTGTCCACCCATAGATCCATGGCTTCCAGGGAGGGCCACAATCCTATAAAGAGTCCCACCAATCCTCTTTTTGATAAATTAAAGCACACCTTTCTTTCTTCCACTTCCGACGAGAACTTTACGTCTAAGGCATCTTCCAACTTCATGAATTTAGATGACAGAACCGATGAAGCAGTTCGAAGAGGGGGTTAGGAAGGTACCAAATCTCAGAATGATTTGTTAATGCTCCAATGCACCACCCCAAGATCTAAATCTAGAGGTGGATTAAAAACATGATCACTCAGTATGATTGAAATCCACTGCATGAAAGGGTTTGCAATACCATAACCCTAATCATCTGTAAGTTAAACCTTGAGTTAATTCAGATCATATTACCTAATAAGATGTTTGTTAATTAAGGATTTAGGGCCTTATTGGTGAGTAGAGTCACGGTTCAAACTCCCAATTTGGGCATTGGCCTGTTGTGATAACGCTAGAGGGGTCGGTGTCCCGATTTGAGTTTGGGATCAGGATTAGATCCATATTCTTCAGACATCTCGACCCTTTATAAGTCATAAGTTATTGGTACATTTGGCTTGCAGGTTATTAGGCATGTTCTTGGGGTATAGTGATAGCCATCAGATTTGAACCTCGGTTGGTTGGATATACTCTTGGGTTATAGTGGTAGTTGCAGGATTTGAACATGGGCCTAGCCCATGTGATCCCAATGTAGTTATGTATTGGCCATGCTTATATATACCACACCACATGAAATAACTACTGGTAGTTTGTAAGGGTATGACTTCCCCTCATCTTGGGTTGTTATCCTGTTCTTAGCTAATCAAAAGTAGTTTTATGTTTTATTACAAAACCATTTTTTAATATAATTATGAAAACGTCTTATTACATATTAATATATTAAATATATTACATACCAATATAAACCCATCTAACTCCATTTCTGCATGGAGAGTGATCAAAGTCGCAAACCACTAAACTACAACACACATGCATGCATTTTATTATTATTATTTTATGCTAGAGAGAGATCCACTATGCTACAACACATTGATGCATGCATTCTTATTTTTTATTAATTGCCCGGAGAAAGCTCATTTATATTCTTATTTTTTATTAGTTGCCTCTAGAAGACACAATTCTACACCGAGATTGGGAAAAGTGTCCATCTATCCCATAAAAAATAAATGAATGACTTCTAGTCATTTTGAATTGTTAACATGTTCTTAACCAACTAAAAATATTTTTTATGTTTTTTTACAAAACCATTTTTTAATATAATTATGAAAACATCATATTACAAGTTAATAAATTAAATATATTATGTCTTCTTTTCCCTTAAAGAGGAAAGCATAATATCGCTTTCCACAAAAATTGTTTGCATTTGCGTGAGATAAGAGGGAGTCAATTCTTGTCCACCCATAGATCCATGGCTGCTGGGACAGCCATAATCCTATAAAGAGTCCCACCAATCCTCTTTTTGATAAATTAAAGCACACCTTTCTTTTTTCCACTTCCGACAAGAACTTTCCCTCTCATGAATTTAGATGGAAGAACCGTTGAAGCAGTTTGGAAGAAGGGGTTGGGAAGGTACCAGAGCTCAGAATGCTTTGTTAATTCTCCGATGCACTACCCCAAGATCTAAATCTAGAGGTGGATTAAAAATCGAGGATCACTCAATACGATTGAAATCCACTGCATGAAAGGGTTTGCGATACCAGAAACCCTACTCATATCTCAGTGAAACCTCGAGTTAATTCAGAGCATATTACCTAATAAGATGTTTGTTAATTAAGGATTTGGGGGCTTATTGGTGAGTAGAGTTAGAGATCAAACTCCCAATTCAGGCATTGGCCTGTTGTGATAACGCTAGAGGGGTAGGTGTCCCGATTTGAGTTTGGGATCTAGATTAGTCTTTAGACATCTCGACTCTTTCTAAGTCATAAGTTATTGGTACATTTGGCTTGCAGATTGTTGGGTATGTTCTTGGGGTATAGTGGCGGCCATCAGATTTCAACCTCGGCTGGTTGGGTATACTCTTGGGTCATAGTGGTAGTTGCAGGATTTGAACCTAGGCCTAGCCGATGAGATCTCAATGTAGTTATGGATTGGCCATGCTTATATTTACCACACCACATGAAATAACTATTGGTAGTTTGTAAGGGTATGACATAGTGGCAGCCATCAGATTTCAACCTCAGGGTATGACTTCCACTCATCTTGAGTTGTTAACCTGTTCTTAGCTAATCAAAAGTAGTTTTATGTTATATTACAAAACCGTTTTTTAAAATAATTATGAAAACATCATATTACATATTAATATATTGCATACCAATATAAACCCATCTAACCCTAGTAGAGTGATGCATCCATTCTTATTTTTTATGGGCACGGATTTAACTACTAAAGTCTACAAACGTGTAAAGACATTACCCTTATGGATTTAAAACACATGCTCTTAACCATTAGGCCCACTACTTTTAATCATTTTGAATTGTTAACATGTTTTTAACTAGCTAAAAATTAATTTTAATATATTTTTTTACAAAACATTTTTTTAATATAATTATAAAAACATCATATTACAAGTTAATAAATTAAATATATCACATACGAAATAAAAACTCATCCAAGTCCATGCACACTTTCCCCACCTAAACTGGAAAAAAAATGAATATCTGTGCGCAATTAATAAATTAAATTAAATTTAGCATCGTTGAAGATAGAGTATGCCGCATCGTTGATGGAAAGTGATGTTAAAACGAAATATTGTAATAGTAGGTTTGGTAGCCGACTAAAACCCTGATTAGAGAATAGCGGAGAAGGGTGGAAGAAGACTAATCGGTAGCTTAATACTGTATTTATATTTATAAAAGCTAACGGCCAAGCATGGATTATCCATTTTAGCATGTGATAGAAAAACAGACGGCTAGAAGTGCAGAAAAAGGATTCATCTCTTTGTGTTGTTAAACTTGTCATGCAATCTTTGGCGTGAGTAAAAACTCGGCAAAAAAATTATTAAATTCCACCCCACATCACCGCAGTTTGGCGTACACTGCTAGGGACTGGCCTGGAGATCTTTGAAGAATGGCAACGGGTGGCCAAGAAAAACAGTAAGGAGCAGAGAAGAAGATGAATGCTTTCCAATTTCTGCAGGGTGTCAGATATCGAAGTATATGTGGGAATTTGAATGGAATGATGTGGCAGAAACGTGGGTGAAGACAAGGCACGCGTCGAGAATTTTTATTTGTGGCGGCCACATTTCAGCAATTAGTCTTCTTCGCGACTTGGATTACAGATTTTCACGAGGAGGAGTTTCAGATACAGGGCTGCAGGTGGGTCGTTAGAATCAAAGGTGGTGACTGATTAAAAATTGTTTATGCTGTTTTTTCTGTTTTTGGTGAATTGGGTATTGTAATTGATAATCTGTGAGATCAATTTGCAAAAAGAATTTAATAATAAGGAGTTGAAGCAATGAATAATACAGAGAGGTGTATCAGAGAAGGGCCTGAATGGTTGGATAAGCTTTTGTGCTGTAATTATTTCAGCCCTTGTACGTTTCACAAGTCTGCAAAGCCTGAAAAGAATCATTTCTGTATTGAGTGCAATGAAGGGCCAATCTGTTCAGCTGGATTGGTTTCAGGGCACAATGGCCACCAGACTCTACAGATTAGAAAGGCCTCTCACCATGATGCAATAAGAGTTTGTGATATAGAAAAGGTTATTGACATATCTGGGATTCAGTATTACAGCATCAATGGTGCCAAGATTGTGTTTTTATTGAGGCCCAAGGCTAAGCTTCATCATGGAAGAAGCAACCTACGTTGTATTAATTGCAAGAGAGGGCTCCATGATGCAGGTATGTTTGTGTGTTCTATAAAATGCAAGCTTATTGCTGTAAGAGACAGTATACTGGGTAATCAGGGTGGCAATAATATTAAGCAGAGGAACAACAACAGTGTTCTTGTTGATGATTCTATGATTTCGTTGTCTTTGAGTAATTCCAGAGGGCATATTAATGATCAAGAGTCAATTAAGCCTAATGCTATTGAAGTATCAAAGCCTAATTATAATATTCCTGTGGCAACTTTTAAGGAAGATTGCAATTCAAGACTTTCTGATCCTTGTTTTCAGCCACTGAAGAAGAGATTGCTCAATTATGCCAGGGAAATGGGGTGTGACAATAACAGCAGTGTTGGAGGTGGTGATCGCAAAATCAGATTTAAATTCAAATTTTCTCAAAACCCAGAGTTACAATCCATACGATCTTCTCTTCCAAATATCAAAGGAAGTACTAATGATTCACCTGATTCAACTCTCCATAACCATCAACAACACAGCCATGAATGCTTTTTAGGGGAGGAAATAAGACATTCTCCTCCAAATATCAACGGGAGTACTAATGATTCGCCTGATTCAACTCTCCTGCAGCATCAACAGCATAACCATGAATGCCATTTAGGGGAGGAAATTAGACCTTTAGATCAGTTCCACAAGATGCCTAGCTTCAGCAACTCTTTGCCAGATTTGGAAGATAGAGAGGTCAATATGTCACCATCGTTTTCACCAAGTGATCAAGCACAATATGATTCCAATTCACATCATGATAATCACCAGGTGCAGAAGAGGTTCAGGAAGAGCAGAAGAAAAGATTATATTCCCCATAGAGCACCCTTTTGGTGACATTAGAGACAAGCAACTTGAAGGAGATTATTCAGTTGGAGGAGGGTGGGCATTGGTGATTTTTCTGAATGGATTGACCCAGAAAGCCAGATTTCCTTGTTAATTAGTATTTATTAATTTATTTAGGACATGGTTTGAAATAAAGACCATTATACATAGATGTATAAATGTGTATTTTTCACTTATTTCTGTCAACGGGGCTTGATTATGTTTAAACATCTGGTTGCCCCGTTGGCATAGATGTATATTTAGATTTAATTGTTTTTACCATTGTTAATCTCATCTGGTTGCCCCGTTGGCATTGAAATATATTTAAATTTAATTGTTTTTACCATTGTTAATCTCCACAAGAACCATTCTTGGCATTGCTACATTAAAAACAAGATGCTAAATCTATCTGTTAACAATTGTCTATTGTATGTGAAATATTACAGATGTTAGATTCCTGGTAAGCAAATTGTATAATGCTTATCTCTTCTGGAATTGAGGAAAAGCATAACTTTTTAGCACATTGTTAGTTGTTACTGAAGATAAAATTGGTTTCTTACATCCCATCAATATCTATTTATTGCATTCTTACTTGCATCAAGTCTATAAATGCATAGCATGAGCAGCCAAATTGGAGATAATTTTCTTCATTAAAGGAACAGAATTGCCTGTACACGTGGTGTGCTATTGTATTCCATATTCTAACGTTGAAAATCCTAGAATCACAACGTGATAAACATGTATTGCTTAAGTCAGGGTCTTATCTCTTGTGTTGTCCCTGCACCATCAAACCGCTGCAGTTTATGCCAACTGTTCATGCATAATACAGGTAGATAAGTTTTTCTGTAACGCATATAAAATCTGATGACAGAACTGTAATATATACTTTTTATATCATTGATGGTGGGGGATTATTCCAAGATGACCTTGGAAGGTACCGAGTGGATTATTTTATTCAATCGCGTCATAAATATTATAATGGGTAAGTGTAATATATGTAATATATACTTTGTATAGCATTCAGGGAAGAAAACCATTTAAATTACCTTAGAACGTACCACTCAATTATCTATAGAGATGATATTTGTTTTCTTTACAAATAAAATAAATAGATAATCTTTTAAAAAAACATGAAAGAAATATGTATAAAGATATCAGGTAGCTTCAGCTTAAGTATAAACAAAAGTTATATATATCAGTGGGTTGTGAGATGGAGTGTTATCTTTTTCATCCAAGTTATATTTTTGTAAGTGACATGATGAGAACATAATGAATATATTGTTGTCTTGGTTTCAAATCCTTTCTTTGACTTGGCCTTCTACCTTGAAGAATATAGGGTTTACCTTAGGTACCATTTTCAAAATGAAGGGAAGTACCTTAGCCCTAGGAAGTTTATGTGAAAAAAAGTCAAACACAAGTTAAAATAAGGAGTAGGTTAGCAATAAGTAGTTATCAAGAGTTGGCAATCAATTAGTCATTTCTTGGTCTCTTAAATTGTTAGTGCCAAAGTTAAAAACTTGCCACTATTCTACATAGTAGTAGGAAGTATGTTGTTGTACCATGTTTCCATGCTCTCCTTACATTTCACAACTCACCAACTATCAAGTTTGACCATTAAATATCCACAATTTTTTACAAGGAGTGCCTTGCGAAAACTCTAATAATTTGTATTGGTGGGCCTCTTTCATTTCGATTTTTTGCACTTGCAAAGTGATCTAGAAGTAGAGAATCACATGAATTAGGAATTTTTGAAATCAAATGTCAAAAATTTCTAGCAAGTTCCTCCTTACTAATTAAGATATCATTTATCTTCTTTCATACAAGAAAAAACAAAATGCACACTAACACATTGCCATGAGGCATGAAATTTTATAGCCTAAGGTGTCTTGTATTTTTGGAGAGGAACTCTCCAAGATACATGGAGTAGGCAGAATTTCACCACACAAAAACTTAACCCAACCCTAGGGAAACTTTAAAACTTCGAAGGAGTCAAAGCCATAAAATATTCTTAAAATATTCTCATGAGTCTCAAATTACCCACATTGTGAGGAACTAGGTTTGTTGACTCTTAGGTGTGTAAGTCACCTTTCAATAGGCATGCTTCTCTTAACTAATGAGAATGCAAATAAGGATTTCATAGGCTTTAGAATTGGATTCCACAAATTTACCATGTAAAGACATGTTTTCTATTTAGATATAACCCTTGAATCAATCATCCAACAATAGCTTGGTACAAAACCACTTATGCATTCCATTAATAGGTGTATACTTACTGAACTCCTTCATTTTGTTCCATCCAATCTTGCCACTATGCTTGAGGATATTGTAAGGGAAATTAAAGGTTTGGGTTGGTGGAGAAATAATTTAGGATTAAATTTTGGGCTCTATTAAAAATAATCTTGTTTGAGTTAGATTAAATTTTGTCTTCAAAGAGTTGAAATCACAATAGATAAATGAATATTAAATGCAACCAACAAGAAAACCCTATATCAACCTAAACAATAAACACATAAAGAGAAGAGAAGATGAAACCACAAACAAAAGAAACACAAGATGTAAGTACTTGTAAGCTAAAGATCACATATGAGAGAACTTAGTTCATCATCAAAGAATATGTTTATACAAGAGAGGGTGAGTGTTTATGTATATAGAATCTAAGATGGAATTCCTTCCCTAAGAGGGGTTATGTGCTTGCTAATCTAGGTTGGCCTCAACCATCTAGACATAATATAATAGTGTTCGATTGGATTGACTTTTAAACCAAAACCTATAAAAAATCAAAATACATACAATATAGGTCACCCCATGGCCTTATATGAAATTACACCATTAACTCAACACCGGTTAACATGGGTTCATAGAGAAAGATGATGAAGTACAAATGAAGGATTGGATGTATACATACCCCATTCAATATAATGGAAGTCATAGATAAAATATGAATGAGTGGGTGTGCAGATACACTATTTAAGTAAAAAAGAGAGTGGAAGTATGTTTATCCAACTCGATAAAAATATTAATAGGTTTGTGGATACCCAACTATAATTCTTGTTGATTTAATCATCTCCTAAAGAATGTCACCAATAAATTGCTCATCAACTAGAACACCATCACTATACTTCCCACCCAATTAAAAAGTGTTCAAAACATCATGAAAAGGAGAAAAAATATAAGTAACTTAAATATACTTGAGGGAGATTGAAATTGGATAAGCAAGTTCCAATATATGGTTGACCATTATCTATATAGAATGATGATTGGGTGTGGATGCAATATTTAAGTGAGTTTATGTGGGGAAATCTAACTCAATATGTTTGGCTATAGATGATAAAAAAAAATTATAAATAGCCATCACAATAAAATGGAGAGGGTTTATAAATACCCATCACAACAAATATTGAGTTGAGTAAAAATCCAGTTGTCCTTATAGTGATTTTGTATCAAAGAACAAGGAAAAAAACAATCTCCATGGAATAAAGGGGATAATTAGTGGATTAAATAAATTAAGGACCCTCTGTGATATTCTCTAAGTCATCATATTATTGTAGTGAGATTGATATTAAATGTTTATCCATTTTATATCATCAAATAGGTACTACTCTACATAGAGAATTAAATCTATAGAGAGTGAAGTTTGTAATGGAGATTGAAGTATGTTGGTAGTTTTGTTTAATTGAGCAATGTAAAAAGCAAGGTTCAATTCCCTTGGTTGTGAAAGGTAAATATTTGAACTAGTTCAATCTAAAAAAGGGGGAAGAGATGATCAATTTTGTAGAAAATGTAATTCCTGAAGCAAACCTAACCATTAGACTTTGAGGTTACACTAACTAATAATTTGATAAATGGGAAAGAGAATAAATCTCATAATGAAATTGCTATCGATGTAGGATATAATTTTGAAAAGGGTTTTAGTGAGAGATATATCATGATGGCTAACATAGCATGTGCTCTTGTATTTACCAAAGGAAATGAATCCATTGATAAAGATCCACTAGTGCTGATAGTGATTATGACTTCACTAAAGAACACTATATTTCTACATCTTGAGATGATTGTACTTTTAATATAATAAGGGGTCTAATCTAGATATAACTCGATGTGGATGATTATCCTTGTAGTTTGGAAGCTTGTTCATCTTGAGAAGCATACTCTTGTGAGGGTTATGAGATAACCATATGGAGCACTATGGATGTCACTAATATTGATGTTTTTTCAATAATTTGGGTGATTCATAATGTGTGAGCCCGAGAAGGTGGAATCCAAGAAATTAGGAAATCAACTCAAGAGTTACACGTCTATGAGGATTATGAAGTATCTTGGGGAGCTCTACCTAGTCCAAGAATTTTCCAATGAAGAATATTTTGAAGAATGTTTGGTTTTAATTACTTCTCAGATTTTATTTTTTATCTAGTATTTGTTTGATTTCAGTAAATTTTTCTTTTATTATTGTAAGCGTTAGGAGTAGTTATTCAAATATAAGGATTAAATGTGTAATCAAATCACCTTACTAAGTTAATATATGAAAGTAGGTTTTCCATTGTTATTAGATTTTAGGGTTTTAGACAAATAAGACCTTTCAAACTCTTTATAATAAATTTAAATCGCAATATAATTACATATGCCGAAGTTATTCATAATATCATAATGAGTTTTTGTGTTTCTTTCTTCCTTGTTCTTGGCCTATGTACCTTAACTAGGATTTCATGATATAGGGTTCATTATTTTTTTGTAATAGTAGTTATCCCTTGAAGATGAGTGAAACACTAATCAAAGAGGAAAGTTTCGTAGACCTTGACACAACACTAATCATAAAAAAATTAACCTAACTCATGATAGAGGCTAAAACTAGCATTATACTAGCATTACTAGTCATAAAATCCTTCAAATATCTATCAAAAAGAGATGAAAAAAACCAATGTAAAAGGATGGTATTGAAGGATATGTGGGAATATAATAAAGCCACTTCATAACTTAGGATAAAATATTTAATCGATTTTGATTAATTCCCTACCCACTAGCCTACATAGTTGGCATCCACTTGCACTGCATAGTCAACACTTGCCATATATATACCAGGAGCGCTTTAATCTTGATTTTGGTTTGATCTTTCCCACATAATTTAATTCCAGAATTAGTGACTGCATTTTCTTGTAGATTCTATCTTTTACTACTTTATTCCATCTTTTTCGTGGATAAGGTAAATCCACTCAACTAGGAAACTGCTATTTGTTGTTGCCAACCCATCCTCCATGATTTTCTCTCCATATTCCAGAATTAGCAAGTCTTTCCATCACTTATCATCACTTACTCATTATTTTTCTAATTCGTGAGGTTCCAGATAGATTAGGAAAGTGCTTTAGCCACCTATGGGGGTTCATCCTATTTAGTAAGTCTGATTTATGAGCTAGCAATGAGATGTCTTCAACCAACTCAATTTTCCTTTATAAGGATGTATTACCAATGTAATAATATCAATGATCATTTATTGACCATTCATTAATGTGTGTTCATTAATCCTTCTTCTCTCCTTATGCTAATGCTCTGTAATTCCCAATGAGGTTAATTGTTTGCTTAGATTCTTAGCTTGTTTATAGAATTCTTGCTACCATCAAGTCTGTAGAATTAGAACATGGTACCAGAAATTTTGGAGCTCATCAATTAATTATCCTTTTCATATTCATGGGTTTATTTGTAGGTGCAACAACTTCTACATGGATTCAAAAATTCCTCTACTATCTTCTTTCGGCTATGATGATTGGAAGCCAAAGATGAGCACATATCTGAAGATGCAATGTCTCTTTTATGTCTCCATTGGTGCATTAAGAGAACCATATTCTTATGAAGAGAATATTTACTACATAAATAATTGTAATAGATATTATGGAGTTATGTGTTTGGGAATGTCTCAAAATATACAAGATCTCGTAGATTTTGTTGAGTATCCATTTGAGATTTGGAACAATTTGAACAAAGATTTTGGTATGCAATAAGTAGAATATGAAGCAAGGAGTGAACCCAACATATACTCATGTGGTCTCTCTCAATATGTCTTGACCTCTACATTCTCTGATGAAGTTATTTATGATGAATAAGTTTATCATACATCTCTTGTTGTTGCTACTCTCTTTGATTCGAAAGCTTCCTTATTCAATAAAGAATCAAATATTGAAGAGCCATCTTTTTTTGTGTCTCTTGAAGTTTATTCATCTTCTTATGATGATGAGGATGAAAAATAAGTGAATAATGGTGTTGTTATTGATATTGATGATGATTCACTCACACATTCATTGTTCTTCATGTCTATTGTCATATATTATGAGATCTATGTGTCAGATCCTTCATACCTTGTTCATACCTATCTCTTTGATGGTGTGCAACCCAGTGACTTCATGTATGTTTTCTCAGCCAAATCAAGTCATTTTAGTGTCTTTCCACTTACCATACTTAATCTCATGCACTTTTTCATATCTGCCTTTGTTCTTTGCATCAATACTCAGAGCCTCCTTGAAGATTTTGAGCACCTCCTTTCTTCCTCCTTTCATACTTCTACTACAGAGGATTCATTATCAGTGTATTCCCATGAGTCTACTGATGTGCTAATATGTGTTATTTTGTATTCTTTGGAATATATATCAACCCATGGAGTATTTTCATTCACACTTTTTGATCCTATGGATTCTCTCTGTTCCTACATTATTACTTACACACATCTTCTTTGTGTAAATGAAGATGGAGACCTCATACATTCACTTGGAATCTTATTTTACCTATCTGTAGTTGATTTCATCTCTATTGGTTTGAGGTTCAAGTCATTACATCATCATGAAGCCAATTACAAATCTTAAGATCCTTCGGTCTTTCTTTCACATCATTGGATCTCAATTGTTCTACATGCTCACAGTTTCCATCCTGTAGTTGTTCTTGATCGAGGTGAGAATATTTCTCTTCTTCTCTAGAAGAAGACTCCTCCAGACATCAACATTTAGTTTGGAGAAAAATTAGCAAAAATTCAACCTTTTTGTTTTTGCTTTCATGTCCTTTCTTGAGGGAGGATTTTCCCCATGTGTTTTTTCCTCCGTCCTTAGTTCTTTGGATATAATATTTGTTAAAGCATGACCTAGCCTTGTTGTTGGGCCCTATATAAGTTTATATTTCTGATTATTTTAGATATATCATCATAAGGTCAGACGTAAAGGGGGGTTTGGGGATATAATAAACCCACTTCATAGTTTAGGATAAAATATTTAGTCAATTTTGGTTAGTTTCCTAACCACTAGCCTAGATACTTGGCATCCACTTGCACTACATAGCCAACACTTTCCATATATACCCTAAGAGTTCTTTAATCCTAAGTTTGGTTTGATATTTTCTACTTTATTGAATTCCATAATTAGTAACTATTCTTTCCTGCAGATTTTGTCTTTTACTGCTTTATCCCAACTTTTTTATGGATAAGGTAAAGCTAGTCAACTAGGAAAATGCTATCTTTTGTTGCCAACCCATCCTCCATTATTTTCTCTCCATATTCGAGGATTAGAAATTTTTTCCAATACTTATAATCAATCACTCATTATTTTTCTAATTTGTGAGTTTCGATAGATTAAGAAATCAATTTAGCCACCTATGGGGGTTTATCATATTTAGTAAGTCTGATTTATGAGCTAGCAATGAGTTGTCTTCCACCAAGTCAATTTTACTTTATAAGGATGTATTACCAATTTAATAATATCAATTATCATTTATTGATCTTTCATTAAGGTGTGTTCATTAATTCTTCTTCTTCTCTCCTTATGCTAACTCTCTGTAATTCCCGGTGTGGTTAATTGTGTGCTTTGATTCCTACAATCAAGGCTTTAGAATTATAACAAGATAACTAGTACAAAAACACATCAATTCTTTCAACCATACAAAATATTTTGGATATTTAGAAAATCAATTTGAAATAAATCAACCAAAAATCCTTAATACTAGGCATTCAAAACTACACAAATATTCTCCAAAACAATGCACAAAACGGTTCCAAAACAACCTTAATTGGGGTACATTTCTCCAAATATTGTATGCTTGGAACAATATTCCACTATAAATTGTAATTTTCAAAATAAAATCAAATAGGAAACCTTAAAACATATAATAAACAAAACAACAACAATCATATGGAAGCACTCTTCTTAGAGAGGGAAAATACCATAGTATAAATGCATTAAAGAGATAAATAACCCCAATATTATTTTAAAAATGGAAACCTTGAAGAGATAATGTTTGAGTAAGCATGAGCAGGTTCAAATCTACACAAACATAATGTTTACATAGAAATATATAAATGATTATCAAATGGAGCCAATCAACAAACCTTAAATTTACACAAACCATAAACACATAAAGAGAAGAGCAAGGAAAATTTTAAGGATCCATAATTTTTTCAAAGTGTGGAAACCTTGCCGAATATTACCAAATCTTAAATTTGCAACCATAAAATGTTGGGTGAATTTTTTTTAAATGTTCAAATTTCTAAGGAATTTATATATATTTTCCAATTGTTAGAGTAAAATAAACTATCCCATGGAATTTGGGTGAATAATTTTTGAAAAAAAAGGCAAATTGGAAAATATTTTTTAGGACTAAAAGGTTGAAAAATAACCCATGGTCTGAATTTCATCCTAAAATTTTCCTTGGAGAAGAGAAGATGGACCCATGGAGAAGAGAAATATAAGATTTAGATGTCCATAGGATAAATAATCACAAATGAGAGGAGTTAGATCATAATTAAAGAATGTGTGGTGTTCCTTGTTAGCTAAAATAGAATATTTAGAGAAAAATAGAGGGAATATAATTGCAGAAAAAAAAAAAACAAAGAGAGATAAATGGAAATAGATCTGCGGAAATAAAACATATAGAACGAAATTTATAAATATTAGTAGTAATGGAACCTTTATCAATATTAAAAATTAGGTGTAATGTTCACCTAAATCTTCATGGCGGAAACTTCCATTGGATCATAACTTCATAGATAGTGTGATTGAAAACACAACACTCATGTTTGTAAAAATTGACCTCATGACATGACCAAATGGAATCCTCCTCACTCAATTCTTGAAGGTAAGTTTGAACTCTGCAGTTGGACACAAGCACTCTCTTCTAGAAGGACGCATGAAAAAATAGGTGGAGCTTAGAAAGGTTGGGTAGGGTTAATTTATAATCCCTTAGACCTATATTTTTTAGTGTAGTATAAGGTCCATAAATTTTAAGAGTTAAATTAAGATGGGTCTTATCCTTAAGTGAGGTATACTTATAGGGATAGAATCCTAATAACACTTGATCTTGTTCATTAAAATGGTGTTTGGAGTGATGTTGATCAAATCGTTTATTCTTCTAATTTTGAGCCAACACTAAATTGTATTTGGGGAATGAATAATGTCAATATTGGATGTCAAGGTATTGTAGAAATGACAGATCAATGCTATGAGAAATGATGCTAAAAAGAAGCACAGGAAAAAAATCTTTCTACTAAGAA
>LPNX010018721.1:224909-265312 GCA_001517045.1 Pseudotsuga menziesii | reverse complement strand
GAGAAGAAAAGAGATTGAATCACATGAATGAAGAGATGAATATTGGTGTGTATCCTTCCATTGAATAATGATGAATAATAGTATACATAAATAGTACATCCTTCATAGGAAAATCGAATTGTATGGGGATAACTCATCAAGCTCAAAAAGGCTGACTTACCAAAATATAGCAAACCCCCATAGGTGGCTAAAGCACTTCCCAAATCTATCAAGGACCTCACAAGTTGGAAAAAGCATGAGTGAGTTGTCAAGGAGATGGAAAAAACATGATAATCCTAGAAAATGGAGAAAAACTAATGGAGGATGGGTTGGAAACAAAAGCTCCCATTTTCCTAGTTGACTAGCTTTTATCTTATCCATAAAAAAGCAGGAAAATCAGAATCTGCTGTAAAGTCCTGTATACTAATTCTGGATGGTCAAAAGGTGGTCAAGATCAACCCAGAATTAGAAATAAATCATTCCTAAGATATAGATGGCATGTATTGACTTTAAGGTGGAAGTGGATGCCAACTAATTAAGCTAGTGGGTGAATAATTAATCAAATAATGATTAATTATTAAGCTAGCTTTTACCTTATCCATAGAAAAGAAGGAAAAACAGAAAAAGCAGAATCTGCTATAAAGTCTTGTATACTAATTCTGGATGGTCAAAAGGTGGTCAAGATCAACCCAAAATTAGAAATAAATCATTCCTAGGATATAGATGGCATGTATTGACTTTAAGGTGCAAGTGGATGCCAACTAATTAAGCTAGTGGGTGAATAATTAATCAAATAATGATTAATTATTTTATCCTAAGTTGTGAGTGGGTTTAATATATTCCAACATCCCCCTATAAGTCTGAATTTATGATGGTATGAAAAAAAATATGGATGCATATGGATGCATATAGGGCCCAACAACAAGGATATGCTCACCCTTTAACAATTATTATGTCCAGAAAAAGTGAGAAAAGAGGCAAAACCACATGGGAAAAATCCTCCCTCAAGATAGGACAAGGCACAAAATTTGAAATATGTATTCAACATATCTTCATCTTCACTTTAATGAGCGATTGAACTACTTCTAGATGAAGGACTTGCTGAATAAATCATGAACTCGATGATCATGCGCTAGAGTGTAGAACTTGCAAGAAGGAAGAGGAGAGACTCCTTGTATCTCATCAACTGATGAAGTAGGAGAATTATCAGAATGCTTCTTTTTTCTGTCAAACTCTGATCTACAAACATAATCTGAAATGGAAAAGAGATCTATGCATACTCCTTTCCAAAGAGTACAAAAATTAAGACAATTTATTTCACACCCAATTCCCTGAATAGCTGCAAAATTGTGATGTGAATCACATGTCAATCTTCCAATCTGATGTAGCACCTGTATATATCTGATATGAGGCTAATAAAACTCTGATATATCAGAAATATTAACATATGGAACAGCAAGGACAAAGTCTTCAATGGCTCCATGAGGATATAGGGCTAGACTACGAAAATTATGAGCAACTGGGGAAAATTGATAGGTGTAAAAATATGAATGATGGATGGGCATAATATCTGAACCATAAGTGTTTAGAAAAGATCCAAACATGTTTAATATCAGTCCAAATATTACTAAGGACATGGATAACCGGCCACTGAAAGATAGGAAAGACTTCAAACCATGTAAGATAAATATCAATGCATAAGAGACCAATGAGGAATCAACTAGTGAGCTTGGGATTTGTATAGTCTATGGGTTATTTAGAGGAATGATAGATGGTATGGATGGTGGTATTATATGTGTATCAACCTATCAATATGATTCTAAATGAGAATCCAAAGGATCACATATAAGCATATCAATAGACTCATGGGAATACACTGGTAATGAATCCTTTGTATGAAAGGAGGAAAGAATGAGATGTTCACAATCTTCAAGAAGGCTACGAGTATTGATGCCAAGAACAAAGGTGGATATTATGAAGCACATGAGATCAAGTAAGGTAAGTGGTATGACACAAATAATGCTTGATTTGGCTAAGCAAACATCCTGTAAATTACTGGGTTGTTCACCATCAATGAGAGAAGTATGCACAAGGTGTGAAGAATCTGGCACATAGATCTCATAATATAAGATAGGATATTTATAGAACAATGAATGGGTTATAGGATCATAATCAACATCAATATCAGCAGCATCTTCATATGTTACTTCTTTTTCATCATTAGTATCACAAGAAGAAAAATCACCTTCAAGAGACACAGAAAAATATGGCTCTTTAATATTTGCTTCTTCATTGAAGGAGGAAGCATTCGAATGAAAGAGGGAAGAAGCAACATGAACTGTATGAGAAAATTATTCATCATGATCAACTTCATAAGAGAATGTAGAGGCCAAGAAATCTTGAGAAAGAGAACAAGAGGAGATGCTAGGTTTGCTCCATGCTTCATCTTCAATTTCCTGCAAACTAAAAGCTTTGTCCAAAATTTTCCAAAGCTCAAATGGATACTCAGCAGAATCTATGAGATGATATATATTTGGAGACATTCCCAAACACATAATTCCATAAGCTCTATCACAATTATCTATCCAATCAATCTTCTTTTCATAAGACTCAGGTTCACTCAATGCACCAATGGAGACATCAAAGAGACATTGCCTCTTCAAGTATGCCCTCATCTTTGGCTTCCAATCAGCATAGTTGAAAGGATATAGTAGAGGAAATTTTTAATCCATATAGAATTTGTTGATATGCTCTAGTATATACTCTCTGCAACCTGCAAAACAAACTAGGATAAAATCTTGTAAGCTATAGAAGCTCTTCTTCAGAGAGGGATATGAGGTTGGATGCACTCCTCAACTCTGTAGAACTTGATCAACCTTCTAGCTTTGATACCATGTAGAAATAATAGGTCAATTCTATGAGCAATTATGCTAAGAAGAAGCATAGGAAATAGATCTTGCCACTAATAATTCTCACAAGCATACACAGGAAAAATAGAGAGAAGAAAAGAGATTCAATCACATGAATGAAGAGATGAATATTGGTGTGTATCCTTCCCTTCAATAATGATGAATAAAAGTGTACATAAATAGTACATCCCTCATAGGAAAATCGAATTGTATAGGAACAACTCATAAAGCTCAAAAAGGATGACTTACCAAAATATAGCAAACCCCCATAGGTGGCTAAAGCACTTCCCAGATCTATCAAGGACCTCACGAGTTGGAAAAATCATGAGTGAGTTGTCAAGGAGATGGAAAAAACATGACAATCCTAGAAAATGGAGAAAAACTAATGGAGGATGGGTTGGAAACAAAAGCTCCGAGTTTCTTAGTTGACTAGCTTTTATCTTATCCATAGAAAAGCAAGAAAAGCAAGAAAAGCAGAAGAGAAGTTGAGCCCCAACAGTATGTTGAGAAATCCAAGTTTATGAATCAGTTAGATGAATCCTTTGGCTTCATGTGCATTCACATCTCCTAGTATCTTTTGTTTCGCCTTGAGGGACTCATAACTCCTAAGGAAGCATCAGACAAGCTTGAATATTTGTTTGGAAAACAAGATGAGCTTAGAGGCCATATTTTGGAGAATGAACTCATTTCACTACAACCAAGTAGTTTCGATACTATTCAACAATTATTTTAAAAATACAAAGCTCTAGTACTACAATGCAAACAATGCGAGATAGAAAGGAAATATGGGCAGCTTGTGCTGTCAATTTGGAGCAAAATTGGCTCAGAATTCTCAGTTTGTGTCTCTACTTTTCATTTTGGAAGAGTTTCCATTCCAAATTGGAAGATTCCTTCTCTATATGCTTTTGTAGAGTCTTTGATCCAAGACCGAGACAAATTGATACAAATGGGAGTGCTTGGAACCTCCAAGAATCAAGCACTCTTAGTTGGAGACTCTAGTGATGTGTAAGCAAGAGGGAATACAAAGGGGAAGGAGACCAAAGATACTGATTCGAAACCAAAGGAGAATAAAAAATATTCTAATGGATCCTCAAGTTATAAGAAGAAGAATAAATTTGAGAAAGCTCCATGTTCCTACTATAGGAAGGGATTTCATCCAGAAATTTCTTGTATGAGGAAGACCATTGATCAAATGGAAAAAATCCTTGAGAAGCACAATATTTCCCTCCCTGAAGGAACAAGGAATATTGACTCTACAGAATATATTGAATATCATGATGAGAGATGCCATGCATTGAAGGTTAGTTGTTGAAAATAGCATGCCTTCCTCATTGATTCAGGAGCCTTCAATCATATGGTTGCATCCAGAGAATAATTCTCTTAATTACAAACTATAGATGGTATGAGTATTCACATGGGTGATGATACCCAAATTGGAGATGAAGGAAAGGGTTCTATCAACTTAAACCATGTAGTGTTCATAAATATACTCTATGTGCCCTCTTTAGATGCAAATTTGTTATCTATATACCAGATGACACATATTGTCTCACCAAAGCGAGTAGTATTTGGACTTGACTCATTGGGGATCACACACACACACACACATATATATATATAATGGGAATATTATAGTGAAGGGCGTTTCAAACCATGCCTCCAAGGAATATGAATTCTCACACTTTCTTCCATATTCGGATCCAATACAACCTCAACAACCATTCAAAAGGGGAGATAAAAAAATTCTATCTACACCTTTTATTAATGATGTATTGTCTAAAGTTTCATATTCAAAAGATCAGGAATAAGATCAACATGATATTGAGATTGATATTGAGCCTCAAGAGGATCTAGATCCAGATCCAACTCCTATTCAAAATCAGTGGCCTTAACCTAAATGGGTCTCAAAGCTCATTGAAGGAGTTGGGAATTTTGTTGGGGATTTAGGTGATAGAATAAGAACGAGGTCCTAGTATCAGAATGGACATGTTTCTCTCTCTAATTTAGTTACAATTCATTCAGTGAGGTGCAACACGCTTCCTAAGAGTTGCTACTTGATGGTAAGGACTGATCCACAATTCAGCCCACTGAACAACAAATTGGATCAAGTCATTATTCCTCCAGAAACAAGAGACAAAGGCATTGTTCCTTTTCCTATATATCATCATATTGGAAGAAGATGGAAAATTTGACATGCATAGTCCTAGGATGTTGATGCACAGAAGAACCATGATTTTGCATGGCTTCTCCACAAACTTGCATATTGCAGCAATTTTTTCACAAATTTTTTCTCAAAGAGAAACAAATTCTCTTAAGTGTGGAACTTTGTTTCCTGATTACCTACTTATCTTGAGGAGGGTTTTTCCCATGAGTTTTTCCCCATTTTCCTTATTTTATTAAGAAGTATTTTATTTTATTTAGATTGTATGGGTGACTTTTGGCCTAATTTCGAGGGCCCAAGTTTTCCAAAGTTAGGATAAAGGGGGGGTTTTAGGATTAATTAGTCCTGATTTGTCCAATGTAGTATATTTGGTGATATTTCCTGACTTAGTAAGTTATTATCACTGTACTAGAGTATGGGGGACACACCTAGAGGTTGTCTACCACTTGTTGCATGTGCATGCAAGATTTTATGTGCCTCTAGGACTAATCCCTACATTAATATAGGAGCCCACGAGTGCCACCAATAAAATACTTTAGTTGGATGTGGTAGGTAAAGAGTTATGTTGAGTTATCCTCTAGTTACATTCAGTTATCCTAGTGCCAATTTTGCATGCATGCAGGGAAAGTCATGTGTTTTGTCCACCTATCTCATCACTTCACTGATTGTAGATTGATTTAGACATCTAGAGTTAGACTAGTCAGATCTAGCTATGATTTTGACACAATCAGTTAGCATCTCAATCAGGTTTAGTTGGTATATTCGAATCCTATCCACAATATTCAAATTCTATTTATTGTAACATCATTGTATTACCGATTAATTAATGAAGATTAATGTTGTGATTATCTGAGCAATTCTTGTCCGATTTATCTAAAATTTATGTCATGAATTCTTTGCCTAGTGTATATTGATCTTAATTATTCCACTACATAATTCCTTCCCAATAGCTCTGATTTCGGCATGTAGATCTATGGTTATTAAATTTAACACGGGGGAAAGCCTTAGAATGAAATTTTTGGGATGTTTGTTGACCAACAGTTTGCACACCCTTGGTATTGGGTGTCCCTTATAAAAGGTAAGCATTGTAATACATATGTGTATTGTATTGTAGCATTGTAAAACAATCTTTTTGATTTTGTGAGAGAGACTATGTGAGAGAGAAGAGGAAGTGCAATGAGGTTGCTGCAGGTTGTATCCCTTCATTTTGTTGGATGGTATAATAATAAAATACTAGCAACTTTTGTGTGGACGTAGCCCATATTGGTTGAACCACGTTATATATGTGTATATCTTGTTATGTGTTTAATATTTCCATATTGTTTAAATGTTTAATTATTATTTCTCTGTGATCTTGTTTTTCTAACAATTGGTATGAGAGCCAAAAGGTCTATATGGCTGGTAAACTTGCAGGAAAGAAGAGTTCCTGGTTAGATTGGGAGCAATGGGAGAAGAAGGAAAGTTTAGAGTCGAGAAATTTAACAACCAAAACTAATAGTTATGGAAGATGAAAATAGAGTACTATCTATACCAAAAGGATCTATACCTACTATTGGGCAGAAAAACAAAATAACCGATGACTATGACAGATGAAGAATGGGAGTTTCTTGACAGAAAGGAAATGGGAACAATACGACTGTGCTTGGCTTCATCGATGGATTTCAATATCTCAAAAGAAAAGATAGAAGATGGTTTGATGATCGCAATGGATAATCTCTATGAAAAACCCTCACCTTCCAACAAGGTATTTTTAATGAGTGTTGGAGCAGGGTCCCGCAGCTACAGAAGAAGCTGCTAGTTCAGCGGAGAGACAAGTTTTGGCGGAAAGAAGATAAGACAAAGCTACGACGCCGTAGCACGTTTCCAGCTAGAGAGAAGAGCCGGAAACCAGGAATTTTAAGATAGAAAATACAAGAAAGGAAACGGTACTTGAGCGGCCGAGAAGAGAGATCTTACCCACTACATTGAAGGCAGCGGCGAAAGACAGGAGGGCTCAGCGACCCTCATAAAGGAGAAGGAGCAATGAGGCTGAAGCATTGAAGACGAAGGACAGAAAAGCGAAGCGGTGCATAGTACCCATGATCAGTGCCAAGAAGCATGGAAGACTGCAGAGAGCTGTGGTGTGACGAAAAGCGGCTACCTCAAGTACAGATATGGTCGACTGTCACTAGTTAGGGTTTTGGGTTACTGTTGGGATAGGCCCACAGTGTTGTAATGGAGAGACCTTCGGGTTGCCTATAAAGGGATATATTTTGTATTGTAAAAGGGTTGGTGGGTTGGTTAGTTGGTCAGTAGTTGATTCATTCAGCTATTATTTTCTTGTAGACTGTTAGACTATTGTAAAAGCCTAGCTCTGGTTCTGTTATTAGCGGTAGCAATCTTACTGTAACCAGTAGCTGGCTTATAGAGTATGCATGTAACGATCCGCAGGGATCGACAGAGAGGGAAGAGTATATTGTAGGAGAGCAATATAGAGAGAAAATAGATCTAAGAGAGAATATCTTGAGCTGCATATGTGGTGCAGTAGAACTGTGTTTTACCTTCCCTTGAGCTATAAGAAAACATAGTTCTGTGGATGTAACTTCCATCCTGTAGGTGAACCACATTAAAATCAAGTGTTATGTGATTGGATTATTTGTTATGTTTACTTATGCATTTCACAGTCATTTCATGGATTTTGTTTACAGCTTAATGAATGAATGTGTTAATCAGTTCACAGCAATATAGAAGGATAAACATAAGTCGAAAGTCTTGGCATGTTGTATATGGTTCATGTATGCTTTGCGTGAAACAGTCACTAGTTGCAGTATCGAATAGCCTTGTAGGTTAAGCCTTGCACGTCGACACGAGCAACGCCAAATGCGCTAAACCGTGGAGGTAGGATATCACAGAGAGGTGATACCGCATCGGTAGAGGAGCTGCGATGCGTGATACCGCTGGTTGAGGACTTAGCATTGGGCAGGAGCTGCGTGTCGCACGGTGAGCGGCGATGCGATAAGGCTGGAGATATTGCGAGTTAGGGAAAGTGTGCGACATAGAGAAGGATCACATGGCGGTATAGAGGAATACCCCACGGCTAGGAGAGCTGCGAGACGAGGAGGTCACACGATGTGAGTAGAAGATTGCGTGACGCATAGAGAAAGAGACCCCGCAGCTAGAAGAGCTACGAGTCACAAGTAGGATCGCAACAGAACCTAGTCCAAGACACTTGAGTCCTTGGCCAACCCATTAGAGTCACTTCGAGTGAGACTTTAGGCCGCTTGCGGTCTGTCGCCGAAAGGGCCAGTGAGCTAGGGGTGTTGTTGGTTAATTATAGTAAACCCGGGTCTGCCCTTCATAACCAACAAATGGTTCCGTTGCCGGTTTTGAACAACTGAGCGCTAATGTTCTGTTGGCATCCTACTAGAGAAGAGTTTCACCAGTGGCTGGATTCAAAATTAAGGGGATTTTCCAAGAAAGAAAATCAGAGCCCTAAATTGAGCACAGAGGACTGGTTACAAAAGAATATCGCTTCAGAGATACACGTGATATTTTTTGCAACCTATGGAAATGAGCTTTATGACTGGTTATCAAAGTTGATAGATAGGAACATATTCAAAAAGAAGAGAAACATCGTCTGGACACCGGAGCTGATTCAGACCGTGCAAAGCCTCGACAATTCCATTAGGAGAGCAATGGACTTCTGGCTTGCAAGTGTGCTAGGAGGCTTTGTTACAGAATTTGCAATTGACCAGAGAAAAAGCTTCAGTGAAGCTGAGCGGTACTTCTTCAAAGGATACCATGGTAAGTACCTAAAATCTCTAAACTTGTCCATTAAGATGTTGCTACATGAAAAAGGAGTAATGGACATGATTTCAGATGAATAAGTAAAGATAGTAATGTCACAAGAATTTGAAAGTGATTTTGATGACATTGGATGAACACGTAGTGGCAAGAAATATAAAGTAACTTTCGGCTCTCCTGTATTTGGAGACAGTTCACACAATATTAGGCAATTGAGTCCTAGTACCACAGAAGAACCAGAGGGGGGTATCCCTTACCATCCCTATACCCCACAGAAACAGACCGGGACTCAGAGTAATCCTGTAGGTACTCCATCCAGTAGCTCACAGATAGTACCTACTACCGCTACATCACATTCACCTACACCGCTGAGTGGTAGTAATCCAGTCAACCAAAACCTACCACAGAGAAATAGAATGGGAGATGATATGAAGCTACCTACCTTCAAGGGTACAGGAGCAGAGGACCCAGAACAGCATTGGTTTCTATGTGAAGCCATGTGGACCATTAAAACAATCAACGACAATAACCTTAAACTTGTACAGTTGGTCACCACGCTCAGAGATCGAGCTTTAACATGGTACATAAAGTATACCACAGTACCCAAGACACTTTCCTAGGTCAAGAACGCCATGATTAAAGAGTTCAAGAAACCTAAGTCTAAGTATCAGTGCATAACAGAGCTTAAGGATATTAAGCAGCTACCATCAGAGTCAGTATGGGACTTTGACCAGAAATTCAAAGCTCTTATAGACCAAGTAAGCTTTGAGTTTGCGCCGGAGCAGCATAAGGAATGGTTTATTGTAGCACTGCTCCCTCACATCAGATTGCCACTAATGCAGTAGAAACTCCAGATGCAGGATGACGCGTTGGAGATGGCGATGAAGCTAGAAGCTTCACCTTTAGCAGAAACCAGCGCAGGCATGAAAAACCTACAGAACCAGTTGGCCAACCTCACGTTACAGATACACGAACTTAAGAAAGGAAAAGAGGTTATGCAATACATATGGTGCTTACGATGTAAAGCACAGGGTCATACCAAAGACAACTGTCCAGTCTTTGCAGAATATTTAGCGTCAGGGGCTCCTAACCCCTTACCACGAATGCAAGGGCCATGGTGTGAAATATGCAAAACACAAGGACATCCGCCTCAACAATGCCCTTTGCTTCAGAAGTATGTACAGACACCTAAGAACCTATACTGTGTCTTATGCAAATCTGTCGGACATAATGAACAAGATTTCCAAGCCTATGATCTCATGTTAGATAGAAAACATGACGTATACAGAGTCCAGTCAGAAACACAGGGTCCAGTAGTAGGACCACAGCATGATCTGGCTTATGGTGGCCGTGGAGGAGGATTTAGAGGATGAGGCCGTGGAGGAGGCTTTGCACGAGGAGAAGTTTTTGGCCGTGGTCACGGACCAATCACTTGTTATAACTGCAGAATTGTAGGACACTATGCTAGGGACTGTCAGAGCCCCACTACCACTTGTAACTACTACAAATATTATGATCATACCATAGAGGAGTGTCCTACCTTGATAGCTAAGATCAAAGACCCTAAGACAGCAGTACACCAGAACATCAAGCTTATTGCTGCTGAGCAGGCAGAACCAGAACCAAGAGTTAATATTGTGACTCATAGCGGTGTTTCTACTAGTAGGACATCACAGGAGGCCAAAAAGAACACAAGTCAGGAATGGGTGCGCAGAGCTCCTAGTAAAGCAACAACACTCGACCTACAGAAGAATAAAGAGACATTTCACGAAGCCAAGGCTTCCTTTGAGGAACCAATGCAATTAGGATCACAGGTACCACCGTGTAGGGGCGTACCACAGCAAGCACCTTGTGGCGATAGCCCTAAATAGATACCACAGGCTACCACATCGGGGAGATGTGACGAGGATGAATCGACAGGAAGCGTACAATCCTTCCTACGCAGTTGCTTGAAACTCGTGAGAAATGAAAAAGCTATCGGTGAGCTACAACGCATCATAGATCATTGTCAGCAACCTTCTCTCTTGGGCAGTGCACATCGTGCTGTTCATAATATTACAGAACATACAAGGATCGGAAGGGAGATGAAACTCACAGCACAGATTGGAGAGTTTGAAATGGATGAAGTCGTCCTAGATCTAGGATCAGAGGTGAATGTTTTGACTAAGCAGACATGGGAACAGATGGGTAGCCCTCAGTTAGTCAGATCGCTTATCCACCTGAGATTAGCTAACCAGCAGCGAGTATCACCATTGGGTCAACTACCGCAGGTTCCAGTTGACATTGACGGAGTTCGCAGTTTTGCGGACTTCGAGGTTATATAAATCATTGGCGACAGTCGACCGTATCCAGCATTATTAAGTATCGATTGGGCGATCGGTAGCAAGGCTGTAATCGACCTAAAAAGAAGACAAATGACCTTTGAGGATGCACAGATCCGGGTCATTGCGCCGCTGGATCCTCACCAGGGTCCTAGATACATTGAACCTATCCGAGCAGAGGAGGAGGCACATAACATGGATAGTCTCTACCAGATGACTGCGAACCAGAATGATTACATTAATTCAACCGAAGAAGGGAACATTAGTTGGAAATGTGACAGTTGATGTGCATCGGATTCCGATGTTGGTCTAGAGAACTGGCAGAACAAAGTTTACGAAGTCTCAGCACGCAGATGTGCATTTATGAGTAAGTCACTGCGATGGATTGGCACAGAGATCACTGAGATTCCATCATATCATGTTCTGACAGATATCCAAGATTTCCTTGAGCAGTTTGAACAACAGATTCCTTACGAGCAGAGGATCGCGGCTATGGACCTTGCAGTACAAGCCACACCTGCAAGATGGTGGTATGCGCATAAAGAGAATATCACCTCATGGGATGATACTAAAAGACTGATGGCGATCAGATTTTCTGTCGACAAAGAGTACGTCCAGCAGAAGTACACAGGTGAAACTGATCCCAGGGTACACATTCAGACATGTGAACAGAACTGGTTGGACATCCCCGAGGATGAATGGGTTAACAGATTCATTCACACATTGGACACAGTTCCAAGGAACTGGTACACAGAGACCGAGTTGCGCAAGGGGACGACCACATGGTCACTTATGACAGACAGTTTCCTACTCACCTTCGCGTTTGAATCAGAACTTCCAAGTGTTGCTTAGGCCCTAGACATAATCAAGATCAAGATATTTGAGGACTGTACCATCTCAGTACAGGCTCAACCTGAGTGGGCCATCCAGTTGCAAGACACGCTTGAGTGCTATAATTTCACAGCAAAGCCAGACAATGAAGATAAGGATGAGGATTAGGATCCTCGCAATACCAACATTCTAGAGTCAGAAGGGACTCGCGATGTTGGAGGACCACAGTTAGAGATTCCAACAATCACCGAACCTATCAAGATAAAAAAAATCAATATTGGCACAGACGCAGAACCTAAGTTTGCCTCTATTGGATACTGTTGGAATGATGAAACAGTCGGACAGATTGCAGATTTGTTACATGACTATTAGGACCTATTTCCCACCAAGTTCACAGAGATGAAGGGAATAGTTGGAGACCTGGGAGTTATGAGGATACCATTGAAGAAGGACGCTAGACCAGTCAAGCAGCGCCCATATAGATTAAATCCGCGCTACAAATAAAAAGTAAAGGATGAAATTGATAAGATGCTAGCCGCAGGCATCATTGAGCCGATAGAAGAAATCGAATGGGTTAGCCCCATGGTCGTACAAGAAAAGAAAATAAAAGGAGACATCAGGATCTGTGTCGATCTGCGCAAGCTCAATGATGCATCGCTTCACGATCCATTTCTGACACCGTTCACTGATGAGGTATTAGACAACGTGGGAGGACAGGAGGTCTACTCCTTCACTGATGGATTTTTAGGCTACCATCAGATCCGAATACATCCAGAAGATCGATCCAAGACCACCTTTGCAACAAAATGGGGCTTGTTCTAGTATACGGTAATGCCCTTTGGTCTTAAGAATGCACCAGCTATATTTTCTAGAGTAGTAGTTGCTGTATTTAAAGAATACATTCATAAATTCTTAGAAGTATATTTTGATGATTGGACTGTATTTGGACTAATTGACAAGCATATAGGAGACTTAAGACTTATGTTAGAGAAATGTAGGCAGTACCAGATTTCTCTAAACTTGAAGAAATGTATATTTTGTGCACCATTTGGTATTTTGTTAGGTCACATTGTTTGCAGACAAGGCTTGATGGTAGATCCCGCAAAGATCGCCATCATTGTAAATCTTCCAGCACCCAACTCAGTCAAGTGACTAAGGACAGTACTTGGTCATACTGGGTACTACAGAAAGTTCATCAAGGGCTACGCAAAGATTACAACACCAATGGAGAAATTGCTAAAGAAAGATGTAAAGTTCCTATGGAATGAGGAATGTCAGCAGAGTCTAGACACACTCAAAGAGAAGATGGTTACATCACCCATCTTATTATTTCCAGACTGGACTAAGCCATTTCATGTACATGTGGATGTGTCTGGCATCGCATTAGGGGTTGTTTTAACACAACCAGGAGAAGGAGATATTGACCATCCTATCGCATACTCCAGTAGAAAGCTCTCGACAGTAGAAAAGAACTACACCACAACAGAAAGAGAAGGCCTAGCTATGGTGTACGTGCTGCAGAAGTTCAGGCACTACCTATTAGGTGCCTCATTTAAGATGTTCACTGACCATTCCTCCTTGAAGTATTTGGTCAATAAGCCAGTGTTAGGGGGGAGAATCTGCAGATGGTTACTCCTCTTTCAGGAGGATGATTTTGAAATCATTGTGAAACCAGGCAGACTGAATGCTGGACCTGATCATTTGTTGCGGATAGACTCATGAGAAGAGCCAAGTAACCTAGATGACAATCTGCCAGATGCACTGTTGTTTTCTATCCAGATCGCAGATGAGTACTATGCCGATATTATTCAATTTCTCACTACAGGAGTAGCACCTGATGAGTTTATTAAGCAGCAAAAGAAGCAGTTGGTTGTTAAAGCAGCAGACTTCACCCTCATCGCAGGACACCTATACAAGTTAGGTCCGGATGAAGTTCTGCGCAGATGTGTGATGCCGCATGAAAAAGACACTATTATCAGAGAAGCACATTCAGGAACCGCAGGAGGTCATTTCGCAGGAAATCCAACTGCACAGAAAATATTGGAGGCAGGATTATGGTGGCCTACATTACATAAGGACACCAAGGACTTTTGCAGATGTTGCGATATCTGCCAAAGGATAGGAAAACCCTCGCGACGCGATGAAATGCCTCTGCGACCACAGGTCACGCTGCGCACATTTGACAAATGGGCTATAGATTTTGTGGGTCCTATCAACCCACCAGGAAAGAGCACTAGTGCGAGATATATTATCACTGGAATGGAGTACCTCACCAGATGGGTAGAGGCCAAAGCAGTAAGAAATTGTGATGTTGCTATAGAACACAGTTCCTTTTTGAAAACATCATCAGTAGATTTGGATGCCCAGTAATTTTGATGAGTGATCAAGGCACACATTTCTTGAACAACACTATTGAGGCATTGACAGAAGAATTCCAGATTCAGCACCATAAGAGCACTCCCTACCACCCACAGGATAATGGTACGGTGGAGGCCTTTAATAAGATTTTAGAAAATGCTCTTACTAAGATCTGCAATAGCCAAAGGAATGATTGGGACCTCATAGTTAACGCTGTACTATGGGCGTACAGTACCACATGCAAGAAACTTATGGGACACACACCTTTCAGCTTGGTGTATGGACAGGAGGCTGTTATGCCTATGGAGTATATTCTTCCCAGCTTAAGAATCACTCAGATTACCGAGATGACTGATACAGACACAGTTGAGGAAAGGCTAGCACAGCTGCTTGCCTTAGAAGAAGACAGATTCATCGCCGGATTCCATCAGAAAGTGAAGAAGGCACGAGAAAAAGCTTAGCACGACAGACACATTAAGAGTAAGACTTTCTAGATCAGAGACCTAGTGCTCCTCTGTGACAGCAAATTCATTAAATTTCCAGGAAAGTTCAAGACGCATTGGCTGGGGCCATATCAGATACAGCAAGTCATAGAGGGAGGTGCCATTCAACTCAGCCAGTTGAATGGGGAGCTTCTGCCCACATGGATTAATGGCAGTAGGCTTAAGTCCTATAGTGATAGCCACCCCACCTCTCAGCCCTAGCTTAGCCAGTTTATGGTGGTGCAGATGTCCAGTGTAGTTGAAAGGAGGCATCACAGCGGGAACTAGTCTACACCGACAAGTATTATTCTAAGTATGAGGAATCGCATTAGGACAGTTCAAAAAAAAAAAAAATAGTATTGTTTTACGCAGGTGATGCGGAGTCGCATCGCGGCAGTGCGATGTTTCCCCGTGCCACATACTCAGTTTTGCAACCAACAAAGAGCCAGTCAAGTCAGCATCTGACAGGTAGTTAATGAGGTAATGACTGGTATATCTTACCGTAGATTTGGCAGCAGTATAATAAATTTTTCTAGATTTGGCAAATCTCCGACGAGACCGGTGCCTGTACACACACGCTTCGAGGGAAATTCGATCGGATTTCCTCATTTATTAAGGATCGGATGATGGGTGTGGTCTTGTCCAAGCATTGATGACGACCGACGGGTTCAGTCTAGATGACCGTTGCATCTGGGATTATCGTATTGGGCATAAAAGCAGAAAGTATTCAATTGGGAGGGTTACGTTTGCAGAAAAACCCGAGAGCTGAAGAGTGCATTGTTAAGAGTTCTCTGTCCAGAGCTAAGTTTGTTATAGAGTGCTGTGATTTTTAGCAGTTGCAGCCATTGCACACCCGCCATTTTACACTGAGTGGGTCCTATCCGAGGATGAACCTATAGAAAACATTTTGAATAGGTTTCAGTGTCACGGCCATAGGCCCGCCATGACGACACCATCTAAGGGTGCTCCGCCAAGTTCGTCACAGCCCAGACAGCAACCAAAGACGAGGAGCCAATCTCATGTCAATGAAGAATCCAGTTCAGAGCATGAGGAAGAAGTCCATAGCACAACAGACTACATGATACCATGAGTTGAAGGCACACCAGAGGCAAGAATTCCTAACAAGGCTAAGTATACTATTCCCATACCACCCATTGATTCTTGAGTAAAGGAAAATGGAGACCTAGTAGGATATGCTGCTGTTGTTAAATTTGTAGATTATAACCTGGGAGATGGTAAGACATATCCCCAATTCAAGCCGAACAGCTATCTAAATATTGAGAAGAACCCAAGGAAAGGGAGAGATGAATATGTTCCCCTGCCGCATGTCCAGATTCTTGAGCGGTCAGGTCTGCTCAATTTACTGATATTACCTCATTTTGACGGGGTGTAGAGGTTAATGCCGTGGTGCGCATTTTACTTTCTTGTGTACACGGAGGGTACCTATGGTTAGGCAATAAGGTCGACCTGAACGTAGATTTGATACATCGTATCACCAGCCTATCCAAGATGGGTTAACACCCTGATATACAGACAACAGGAAAAACCAAGGACTCCAAGTTACCACAAGCCCTAGTAACTAAGTATCAGCTGCAGAGAGGAGGACAGGCTTATGACATCTCAAGCATAGAAAATGAGACACTTAGATTCACCGCCAGTCTGCTCGCGGGTATACTGCTAACCAAGGTTCGACCAAAGGAAGTTATAGGATCCGTAATTCACCTTGCCATACAGGTCACAGAGGGGGAACAGTTCAATTGGTCTCTATTCTTATTAAATATGCTTCAAGCAGATTGCTTGGCAGCTCAGGATGAAGCAAAACACCCTTTCCATTTTTCGTGGTTGCTTATACTTTGCGCATTTTTTGGATGGAAGGAGCCGCCCCATACCCAGTTTCCACAGATAGCAGGTGGCGCGCCCAAAGGTGTGCGCTATGCCATCTTATGGGACGCCAGTAGCCCAGCCAAGAAAGCGGTAAATACGATGGTATTCCATGACTACTATAAGCTGTTGATGAAGGTCATTCAAGAGACCCCATGGCTCAGCATGGAGACTGTGGACATATATGATAGCCGGTTAAATTTTATGGCAGATAGCCATTTAATCTATCTGCGACCGAAAAGGACTAAGCGGGATGATTGGGCTCTTGGCTCATTTAGGATGACAGCACGGGACGTCGAAGGAGTCACAAGAGACTTCGACGACCAATGGAAGCAGGAATATGAAGATACTGCACCACTATCATCAGACACTGCATAGACAGAGCCCCAGGACAAGGACAAAGACAACACAGACACCCAGACCCATTCTTCAACAGAAGCACCGCTACCAAGGAAAAAGAGGAAACCTTCACAGCAAGTGCCATCAGAGGCACAGGCGGCAAAGAATGGAGAAGAAGGGCCACCAGAGGCTCAGCAGAAGGAAAAACAGAAAACCTCAAAGCCAACTCTGAAGACCGCATTAACAGACGATGACTATGAACTCATTACAACAAGGACGTGTGACACATTGAAGGACTCACTTGACGTGATGAAGGATTCGCAGGAACAGAGGTAGAGCGCAGTAGAAAAATAGCTTCTACAATTAAAACTAATTACAGAGAAGACTACCATGAGGTACATTCCACCGGTAAAGGCGACCGCTGGAGAAACTTCGACATCATCAATGTCTCACGAGGAAAGCTTAGCAAAAGATCGCCTCAATACTGTGTTAATTCCACCAGGGAGTATCCGATTCCCTCCCATAATGAAGGACCCACCAGTTTAGTTTAGGCAGCCCATCGAGGTTAACCTTGCAGAGTTTCATATTGACCAGCTGCAAATGATTCAGTAGCAGCTAAGCGCAGAGCTCAGGAGTAGAGAGCTCGAGACTTGCAAACAGAATACACAGCTGATGCAACAGAATGCAGCACTTGCTATCAGTGTTCAGAAAAGGGCATACAAAGTACGAACATATGAGGAAAGAGAGCAGGATCTTTCTCAAGTTTTGCAGAGCATTGCATTGGAACTGCCCCAATGTAACATTGAGTTTGCCTTACCAGTTCCGCAGAAGCTAAGAAGAGTAGCAGACAGAGCAAAGGATCTAGAAGAAACTGTGGCCAGGATGAAGGTAGACCACAAAGAACAGATCGCTGAGCTTGAGGCTCGCATATGAGACACCTCCCAGGAAGACCAGAAAGTGCGAGTAGAAGCCCTTCGACTCACTTCTGCGCAGATGCAATCTCGCATCAATGAAGCACGGTTAGTACTAACCGACGCAATGAAAACATGGGCTGAGTTAGATGAGCCGCCGGAGAAAGTAGAAATCCAACAAAGTATTCAGCAGGTTGAGAATACTGCAGCAACAATGAAAGAAGAAATTAAGGGCTTGGCAGCTCTCCAAAAGATGAGGAAGACAAAGGAAATGAACTGCTTGCAGTAGGAAGCACAACAATTAAGAACAAAGGAGATACACATTAATGACCTGCTTCAACCATATCAAGAGAAAATTGCAGAGATAGTCGATATGGTTGAGCAGCGAGTGAAGGAGTTCACTACCACTAGAGAGGAAACTGACGCCACAGAAGACACCAGTATTAGTCAAGCTTTGCTGGACTCGGCAAAAGAGCGTATCAAGGTGATGGAGAAGGAAGTCGCAGGACTTCAAGACAGGTTGCAGAGGACTTCGTAGGAAGCCAAGGCAAAGCTACAGCAGGAGAAGCCCGCTGATAGTGGCTCAGGGATGAGCCACAAGTAAGTGTTAGGGGATTATTGGAGTAGGGTCCCGTAGCTACAGAAGAAGCTGCTAGTTTAGCGGAGAGATAAGTTTTGGCGAAAAGAAGATAAGACAAAGCTACAACGCTGTAGCACGTTTCCAGCTGGAGAGCAGAGTCGGAAACCAGGACTTTTAAGATAGAAAAGTAAAGAAAGGAAATGGCACCTGAGCGTCCGAGAAGAGAGAGCTCACCCACTGCATTGAAGGAAGTGGCGGAAGATAGGAGGGCTCAGCGGCCCTCATAAAGGAGAAGGAGCAACGAGGCTGAAGCATTGAAGACGAAGGACAGAAAAGTGAAGCGGTGCATAGTACCCATGATCAGTGCCGGGAAGTATGGAAGACTGCAGAGAGCCATGGTGTGATGGAAAGTGGCTACCTCAAGTACAGATATGGCCGACTGTCACTAGTTAGGGTTTTGGGTTACTGTTGGGACAGGCCCACAGTGTTGTAATGGAGAGACCTTCGGGACACCTATAAAGGGATATATTTTGTATTGTAAAAGGGTTGGTGGGTTGGTTAGTTGGTTAGTAGTTGATTCATTCAGCTGTCAGTTGCTTGTATACTGTTAGACTGTTGTAAAATCCTAGCTCTGGTTCTGTTATTAGCGGTTGCAATCTTACTGTAACCAGTAACTGGCTTATAGAGTATGCATGTAACGATCCGCAGGGATCGACAGAGAGGGAAGAGTATATTGTAGGAGAGCAATATAGAGAGAAAAGAGATCTAAGAGAGAATATCTTGAGCTGCATATGTGGTGCAACAGAACTGTGTTTTACCTTCCCCTGAGCTATAAGAAAACACAGTTCTGTGGACGTAACTTCCATCCTGGAGGTGAACCACGTTAAAATCAAGTGTTATGTGATTGGATTATTTGTTATGTTTACTTATGCATTTCACAGTCATTTCATGGATTTTGTTTACAGCTTAATGAATGAATGTGTTAATCAGTTCACAGCAATATAGAAGGATAAACATAAGTCGAAAGTCTTTGGCATGTTGTATATGGTTCATGTATGCTTTGCGTGAAACAGTCACTAGTTGCAGTATCGAATAGCCTTGTAGGTTAAGCCTTGCACATTGACATGAGCAACGCTAAGTGCGCTAAACCGCGGAGGTAGGATATCACAGAGAGGTGATACTGCATTGATAGAGGAGCTATGGTGCGTGATATCACTGGTTGAGGACTTAGCGTTGGGCAGGAGCTGCGTGTCACACGGTGAGCGGCGATGCGATAAGGCTGGAGATATCGCGAGTTAGGGAAAGTGTGCGACATAGAGAAGGACCGCACGGAGGTATAGAGGAATACCCCACAGCTAGGAGAGCTGCGAGACGAGGAGGTCATGCGACGCGAGCAGAAGATCGCGTGACGCATAGAGAAAGAGACCCCGCAGCTAGAAGAGCTGCGAGTCACAAGTAGGATCGCAACAGAACCTGGTCCAAGACACTTGAGTCCTTGGCAAACCCATTAGAGTCACTTCGGGTGAGACTTCAGGCCGCTTGCGGTCTGTCACTGAAAGGGCCAGTGAGCTAGGGGTGTTGTTGGTTGATTATAGTAAACCCGGGTCTGCCCTTCATAACCAACAATGAGGCATTTATTTAATATGAATATGTCAGAAGGTGGATCTGTTCTTGACCATTTAAATGAATTTAATATACTTACTAGTCAGCTAATTTTTGTAAAAGTGAACTTTGATGATGAGGTTAAGGCTCTTCTAATCTTGAGCTCATTTCCAGAAATCTAGAATAGCTTGGTCATGGTTGTAAGTAACTCTGTCCCTAGTTCAAACAATCTTAAATTTGATGATGTTGTTGGTGTTATTCTTAGCGAGGAAATGAGAAGAAAAAACATAGGTGAGACATAAGGTAATGCGTTGACCATGGAAAGTAGGAGAAGAAAAAAGGAGAGAGAAAGGAGCCTAGGTAATCACAACAAATATATAAAGGGCAGATCAAAGTCCAGATTTGCAACAGCAGAGTGTTTTTGGAACTATGGTAAGAGAGGACATTTGAAGAAATATTGCAGAGCTCTAAAGAATAAAGGATACGGGCAACAAGAGACTACTTAGGAAGAAAATGTAGCAAGTGAGGTGTTACAAGATGATTTGATTCTTGCATTAGATAATACTAGTGATTATTGGGTAGTAGATTCAGGAGCTTCATGCCATGCTACACCCCATAGGAAAATCTTTCATGATTATGTTCCAGGTGATTTTGGACATGCTTTATTGGGGGATGATGAACCATGTAAAATTGTTGGAATGGATAAGGTATGAATTAAGTTAAATAATGGAAATGACTGGTTGTTAAAATATGTAAGGCATATTACTACTATGAAAATAAATCTAATGTCAACATGGCGGTTGATAGATAGTAGTTGTTTTTCTAATTTGGAAAAACATTGTGGAAGATCACTAAAGGAGAACTGGAAATAACAAAAGGAGATAGGATGGGTATGTTGTATTTATGTCCTCATAATATTGATTGCTCTGCCTGCATAGCTTCCACAAAAGCAGGTGCAGTGTTGTGGCATCATAGGCTTGAACATATGAGTGAGAAGGGGATGCAGATTCTTGTCTTACCCCAGTTTTGACCCCAATTGCATTAAATTATATGTGATGTAAATAGAGTTAATAAATCGTGGTGTGGAGCTCAAGGAAAAGGCCCCACCATGGATTTAGTGTTTTATGTTTCGGAAATTAAAACTGATTCCGATGGTTATCATGATAGCCGATGGCACAATATAATTTTGGACATCAAGTAAATATGCAATTAATAAAAATGCCCACAACTAGCTATGTCAATGCAACATTAAAGAGATGGGGGAATGATTTCACAAGGAATTAGAGGGGGGGGGGGGGGGTCTTCAAACCCTTGAGCCAATAGTGTTGATCCAAATTTAAAATGGAAAACCCATAAAGCTGTCAACTACCCTTTTTGTCTTTTGCGCCTAACAATTTAGAAATTGGTTGAGGAAGTTAATGCCTTGGGATGGGAAGAGTATAGTAGTCAAATTTGTATTGAGGAAGCCACCCATTTTTGGGGAAAATGAATTTTTACTTATGGGAAAAGTAAATACTTGGAAATGGAGGCCCAAGACATTACCCACCCATACGTTTTTCTCTCTCACGCAGTTTTTGGTAGTTTTCCTCATTTTCTCTATGGATGGGAAGTTGTTTTTGTAATCCTCAGTGGCTGGGATTTCTCCTTCATGCTTCTTTTATGTTGTTTCCTCATTTTCCCATGCCCATAAATTCATTTTTGTATTGTTGAGTGAATGGGAAGAAGAGAACCACAATTCCAGGGTTTATAGCATTCACCTATGCTCCTAGAATGGCCATGGACAGTTTTGAAATTTAGATCCATGATGGGTGTGAATGGAGGTCATTTTTCCCCTATGAATCCCAAGGAATATTCCTAAAATCATATTTCTCACCCAGGGTGTTTTCCCCATCTACCATTTTCGTTTGTGGTTGCCAAACGTTTTTCTACAAACCCAAAACTTGTATTTGGTTGTGAAGTGCATCCATGTATTGGCTTGGATGATTAAGTCCAAGAAACCCATCTGTTAGATGTTTTGACTATGTTTGGATGTGATTGTTGGCTTGGTTGAGTAATCCCAAGGATCCAATATGTTATTGGCATGTTGCTTAGTAGCATGTGAAACCCAATTATTTATTGGCTTGGTTGGACATTCTGTGAAACCCAACTATGTGTTGGCTTGACTGTGGGTGTATGGTCTTGTTGTGTGTAAGTTTGTTGTTCGCTATTTCCTTGTGGAAATCATGTCCAGCTCAAGGGTGGAAGTGGTGCTGAGAGATTGATGAGCACATTGGCCTATGGTTGGGTGGAACGTTGCAGCAACATAACTAGTTGCAGAGAAGCTTCTTCTTAAGATAAGTATCTTCTTGTGTGTTTAACCTCTGCAATGTATTTGTTTTAAATTATCATGAACATGTTGAATGCTTGAATGTATTTTTCCTCCATTGTGTTTTAATGAATTATACATATTCATATGTATTTTATGTTCAATTTGTTTTATGTTATGTTCACGGGGATAGATTTCTCGGTTTCATAGAAAGAGCAATAGTTTGTAGGTTGCGTCCACTCCATCTCAAGAGTAGAGGGGAGGGGATGTGACAATGCTCCACTCAAGGAAACTACTTCCATATGTAAAATAGGTAAGTTTGGAATTCTTTAATAACTATGTTTGCAGAAAACAAAAGAGAGTTATATTTCCCAGGGTTCAAAAACAAAAGAAGAGTGAAAAGTTAGAGATTTTGCATACTATGGGCAGTGGATCAGGTACAATCTATTGGTGGATATAATTATTATGTTACTTTTATTGATGAAGCAACTAGAAAAACTTGTTTTTATTGCATTAGATAGAAATTTGATGTGTTTTCTACTTTTAAGAAGTGGGAGCAAGGAATGGATAAGGAGATGGAATCGGTGATAAGAAACCATACTTGGGATTTGGTTGAGTTTCCTACAAGAAAAAGAGCATTGCAGAATAAATGGGTTTACAAGTTGAAACAAGAAGATGGAGGTAAGAATCGGTAGAAGGATAGAATTGTTGTAAATGGTTTTAAACAAAAGAAAGGCATAGAATTTGATGAAATATTTTCTCATGTTGTTAAAATGACTTTAATTAGGACTATTTTAATTTTAGTGGTGGTAGAATATTTTCATATTGAATAATTAGATGTAAAAACAACCTCTCTCCATGGGGATTCAAAGGAAGATATTTATATGCAGAAGCCATAGGGGTGTGAGGTCAAAGGGAAGGAGAATTTGGTTTGCATGTTAAAGAATAACTTGTATGGCTTGAATCAAGATCTAAGGAAGTGTTATTTAAAATTTGATAAGTTTAGACATAATAGGGTTATAGTAGATGCTAGTATGACCACTATGTTTATTTCAAGAGGATAGATAATGGAAGATATATTATATTGTTATTGTATGTGGATTACATGCTTGTTGTAGGGTCTAACATGTAGGATATAAATGTGCTCAAAAGGAAACTAGCTAAATAATTTGCGATGAAGGATTTGGTTTCTGCAAAACAAATCCTTGGTATGAGAATAACAAGAGACATGAAAAATCACTAATTCACAATGTCTCAAGGTGATTACATAGAAAAGGTGTTTAATAGGTTTAGAATGCAGAATGCAAAACCAGTTAGTACACCTTTGGCCAACCATTTTAAAGTAAGTAAGGAGATGTATCCCAAGACACATGAAGAGATAAAATACATGTATAAGGTTCCCTATTCATCAGCAATTGGAAGCTTGATGTATTCCATGGTGTGCATAAGACCATATATTACACATGTAGAGGGAGTTGTGAGAAGCTATATGAACAATCTAGGAAAAGAGCATTGGAAAGAAGTATAGTGGATTCTCAGGTATTTGAGAGGTACCACTTTTCATTCATTATGTTTTGGAAGTTCAGAAACTGTTCTAGAGGGATATGTTGATGCATATATGTAAGGTGATAAAGACAACATGATGAGCACCACAGGGTATGTATTTACTATAGGTGTAACAAGAGTAAGTTGGATTTTGAAATTACAAAAGGTTGTTGCACTTTCAACAACAGAAAGAAAGTATGTTGTTGATATATAGACTAGTAAAGAAATGATTTGGTTGTAGAGGTTAGTGAAGGAATTAGGTAAGAAGAAGGAGAATTGGAGGTTGTATAGTGACAACTAGAGTGCCATTCATCTTGCTAAGAACTTAGTTTTTTGTTTGAAGACTAAACATATACATATCAAGTACCATTTCATAAGATCTATTCTAGAATATGAACTGTTAAAGTTGGAAAATATACATACTAGCCAAAATCCTGTAAACATGTTGACAAAGTCAGTAACCAAAGAGAAATTGAGTTCCTACTCGGTTGATGTTGGCCTTCAAGCATGAAGGTGAAAATGAGAAATTTTCCAAGTCCAAGGTTTAGAGCATAGTCCAGCAAGTGCAGCAATGGTGGAGTTGTTGTAATTAGTATCCAAGTGGAAGATCGTTGGTTGTGGAACCTGATCTTCAAGATTCGTAGTTGTTATTTTTCAGCTATGTTTTTAACAATTTTTTATTGTGCATTCATCCAATATAGGGGGTTCGGGGGGACATCGTTCCCCCATGGGGGTCCGGGGGCTAGCGGTCCCCTACAAGGGGTTCAGGGGTATCAGGTAGTACTGTACCAGCATTCAACCAGGGGTAACCAGTAAACACGTTGGGCTTGTCATTCCAAACAAGAGAAATGTAAATAATCCTATAAACATTTTTTTTTACTCTGGCCATCAATTCAGGGGTATATGTCATGCCAAGATTCAATTGGATACCTTTAATCTGAAATAAATCCACCAAAAATTGTTGGTGAAGGTGGGATCACAATTAGTCTCAATGGATTTAAGAATGTCATGTAGTTTAAAAATAGTATCCATGAAGACTTGTGCTACTCTATAGGCATTGAATCAATATTTTAAGGAACATAAGTGGTCATACTTAGAAACCGATGAACGAAAACCATGATCATTGATTTTTTTTTTGGATTTTGGTAAACCTACAATGAAATCGAAATAAATTCCATCCCCACACAATCACATGAATGGGTGAGGTTTTTAAGGATATTGAAATATTTATTATTTCCCCTTTTTCCCATTGGAAAGTATCACATTCTTTCACAAACATGAAGATATTTTTCTTCATACCTTCCCAAAAGAATCAATGTGTTATTCTATCATATATTTTCTAAAACCCATAATGACCCATTGCGGAAGAGGAGTGTAAATCATATAATAGTTTGGATTTAAATGAGGAATATCAAACCAGAAAAATATGACCTTTATAGAGGAACTCATCATTATTCCAAGTGTACCTTAGGTATGCATATGGTTCGATCTATGGTTGGTGGATAATGTGAATGATATCAACATCCTCGGACCATTCTTAATGAACCTATTGCAACCAATTAGGCACCAAGAAAGATAAATAAAATATGGACCCTTCCTCATTGTACTTCCTAGAGAGAGAATCAATCTTATAATAATAACCTAACGTTTTGGTGACCCACTTTTTATTTTCTATGGGGGAAAACCTTTATTCCAAGAAATAATTCAAGATGGAATGGCATGGCTTATTTTGGAAATGATGCCCCATCAAGTAAGGATGACACATATCAATGACATGAACAATATCCAATATTTCCTTCTCGTGTTTGGATTTTCCAATGTTCCCATCACATAATTACTTACTGGTGAAGGTTAGAGAGGATCTATCTTGCATTATAATTGACCCAATTCATTTTCCCTGAGTATCAAATTCCAAAATACAAGTCTTAATAAGTTCAAGAAGGTTGACAATGTGTGTATTAGTACACATAACATCACTTAAATATTGAACATCCATTTTTTCCTCATTCCAACTAATGACAGTCTCTTTTATCAAGATGGTGAGAGGGAAAAAAAATTACCATTATTTTGGAAAAATTTATTGTAGTAAACTACGAGGCTAAGAAATCCACATAAAATTTTAATGGTCTTGGGAAGAGGCCAACCTTTCATCACTTAATTTTTCTTAGGTTCCACATGCACATCCTTTCTACTAATAATGTGTCCCAAATATTCAAATTTTGAAGCACCAAAAGAACATTGTGAATGCTTTAGTAAAAACTAGTGACTATCGAGGAGTTGTAAAACATAATCCAAATGTTCCACCCATGTTTTGTTGTAGACCAAGATGTCATAAAAAGAAGACTAGGAACAAATGATGTATAAGGGGCTTAAATAGGTGGTTTGTGATGCTATCAAAGCTGGAATATCCATTTCAAACACCAAATGGTGTCATCAAGCGCTCATAATGATCATCATGGGTGTGACAATAATTTTTTGTAATATCAACTTCCTTCATGAGGATTTGATGAAAACCATCGTGGAGATCAATTTTTTTGAAGAATCCTACTCCATGGAGCTCGTCAATGATTGAAATGGGAATTTATATTTTATGTTCAAATTGTTAAGAGTATGAAAATTAGGACACATATGCTAGGTGAATTTTTTAGGGATAATAAAAAACCATAGAAGAATACGGGATGGTACTAGGATGAATGATATCAACAACTAGTATACCCTTGAAAATATTTTAAATTTCATTTTTTGGCAAAAGGATGATGATATGGGTGCAAATTGGGTGGAAGTATATTGGGAAGCAATGGAATGATGTGATTATGCTCTCCATGTGACGGTGGTAATCCTTGGGGATGTTCAAACACTTGTTGGTGTTTTCCTATTATTAACTGCAAATTTGGATGAACAAGATGAAAAGCATCCTCAAAATTTTGAATATCATGGAATTGCACAATAATGCGCATAATAAACCTATTTTAGAATATTTTCCATATAGTGAGAGCTAATTATTTTTGGAAAACCTTGTTAAATACCTTTGAGCATGTAGGAATGATTATCCTTCTGGAAACTCATGTATACTTTGAGGAAATCCATGGTGATGCAGCCTAATTTTATTAGCCACTCAACACCCAAAAAAATATCAACTCCACCCATTTGAATGAAAAACATGTGACTTTTGATGGAATACTCACCCATTTAAAGTTTCACATCTTCACACTATATTCCATATTTCATAGAGCCCCCATTAGCAATCATATTTTCAAAGTTGTCAACAACATGGATATAACAATGTGTTTATTGGGTAATGTGGCATATAATGAAGTTATGGGTGTTATTTCTATTGATTAGTACCTTTACCTTCCACTGCTTGATATATCCGACCAATTTTAATGCCCGAGGAGAAGAAATATCAATTAAAGCATGAAAGGATATTTGTGGTTCTTCACTAGTTTGATTAAGAAGATAAACTTCCTCACTGATGGGAGTGACTTCCTCCTAAGTTTACTTCAACTTCATCATATAAAATTCCCTTAGAAATGGTTATAATTAATTGCGTCCTTTAAATTTATTCCTTAGAGAATATTTTTCATCACAATTGTAGTAGAGACCCTTGATTTGATGTTCTCCCATTCCCACCATTGTCAACTTGTGGACCTTGAGGGGTGTAGTAGGTTGTTGATGAGCCAGCATATTTGGGTTGAGATGTGAAGGAAAGTTGGGGAATGTTAATTGACCATAGGATATAACTTGGGAATCATTAGAAAGCTTGGTATTTTTCAACCATTTAGCAAGGATTTGATCTCTTCTTGGGATCTAACTTCCTCCTTAATACCATCAATAAAGTATTACTTAAAACATTCATCACTTAAAATTTATGTTCTAAAAAAAATCATTTAACAGAATCAATGTCGTATCCCACCATGCTTTTTTAGTTAAATTTGGTGATTTTACCCAAATATTTGGTATCTATTATTAAGACAACCAATAGGGTTTTCACAAACTACATCCATGTAGTGCTTTCTTATGCCATTTCAACCACTAACAATGTTCCCTGTACAAATAGAGAACACTTATGAAATCTTCAAAAAGTCATATTCTATGGCATGAATGGAAAATTAGTTCTCCATTAGGTCAACCCAAAAAATGATACCTGACCTATCAAACTTATTCATATCAAATTTATAAATGTGAGGCATCATATTGTGGTATGGTTAAAAAATGATACGTTATGATTGATACCTTATTCCCTCTCATTTTTCTTGCGTTTATTGGATCCCTAACCAATTTCATAGCCACCCTCCTCTGGTTTACCCTTTGACTTCACACTTTGATCAAAACAAAGGTTGAGTTATGTGGTGAGGGAAGACATATTTTCTTCCATTATTACATCCATTTAGATGAAAAAAATCAACAGGTTTCTATACTTCATCCATGCATAACATGTTGTATGTGGTTTTCATGAGACCACTAGGTCCACCAAAGAGGTCAGGCAAGACTTATTCCAAAACAATCAGTGTACCTAGAGGCACATAAGCTCATGCATGCACATGTAATATGTGGAATATATCCTATAGTACATTAATAATAACTCCTTGAGTTAGGAAAAATTACCAAATATACTATATTGGACAAAGGAGGATTAATTAATCCTAACCCCTTGATTAATCCTAACTTTGGACAACTTGGGACTTGGAAACTAGGACAAAAGTCACCCATACAATCTAAATGAATAAAATAATGCTTAATAAAATAAGGAAAATGGGTAAAACCTCATGGGAACCCCCCGCGCCTCAAAATAAGCAGGAATCAAGAAATTTTACTGCAATCTACAACTCTGTGAAGTAGTAATGCAAAATATTGGTTCTTTTGTGCATCAGCATCTCGAGAAAATGGATGTAAACCTATCCAAACTAAATGATTATGTAGAGAGGAATTTTCCTCTTTGGAATAAGAGGAATATGCTCAATTGAATCAAGAACATAGACAGCTGCAAGATGAAAACTAGACCCATGTAGAGCAACTGAGATCAACTGGTGAGAGAGGAAACATGATTGAGAAATTGAACCATGTGAGGTAAAACCAATAAAATTATATGTTTCATCCTTGAACATCAAACCATATGAGATAAAATCAGCTCCGAGTGTTAGGAGCAAGTGTCCAGGAAAATGCAGTATGTCTTTGTCTTTACTAGTACTATGAGGAGATGAGCATGCGATCAAGTAGAAAGGTAGAGAAGCCCTGGGACTATGGAAAGAAAATGATTGAGATCCATAATCTGATATATGTTCTAAAATATCCAATTATTCATAAAATATAATATCAACAAACTCATGAGATAAAACTAAAATCGAATCCCCAACATCTATTTTAAAAGAGACTTGATCTACTTGATTTTTCACACCAAAATCGATGAGAAAAACTACAAGAATGACTGAAGGATATTGAAACTTAAATTTAGAAAAAAATAAGGTCATATCAGATATAAATAAGGTCATATTGTATCCAAGAGTGTGGAACAAAATTTCCAAGTGCTCCACTAAGATGGTAGATGCACAATTTTCTTGTTCTTCAACAAAACTCTAATTATTGGTGAAAACAATCATGTAGGAATTTGCTGGAATCTCTAGATCAATGAGAGTGAATGGATCAATCCTAAATATGATATCTATTCCAAAACATCCAAATTATTACTTTTCTACACACCAACAGCAATATCAAAGAGACCAAAATTGAATCCCTCTTCATTTTCTGAAGCAATCACTGGAAACATTTGCACATAATTTAAAATAGAAGAACCACTAGAGAATGTCTGAGTAGAATGGAAGGATAATTTTTCTTAAATAATAGATATTTGAATTTATTCTTTTGGATCAGCTATATGAGAATATGAGATATCAAATATCTCATAAACTTCCGGAGCAACAGGAGAAGGAGTCACAACAAGGAGACTTCTTCAATTCGAATTGTCCGTGTTGAAGATTTTGCTTCTTCTTCATCTTAAAAAACTTCATCAGAGAGAATAGAGGCCAATAATTTTGAATAAAGAACTCTTGTGGTGTTGGTTGTGCTCTCAAAATTTCTAGAATGATCCTCATTATTCTTTCCAAAGATTATATCCAATTCTATCTAGAGATCCTTTGGGTATTCAACACAATTAATAAGGTAGCGCAATCTTGGAGAAAAGGCTAGACATATCCTTCCAAAATATATATCATCGTCATTTAGACAATAATTCTCATCTTCATAAGACTCTTTACGAATTCCATAGATACCTCCATGAGACCTTGCCTCTTTAGAGATGAAATCATCTTCAATATCCACTCTGAATATCTTGTGAATGGAGTAAGAAGAGGAACTGATAATCTCGAGTCCATATTGAATTTGTACTTAAAAAATAACATTGCAAAAAAAAAAATTCACAATCATATGTCATTTCAAACCCTTCTACCTTGACATGTGCACTTTCTCAAAGTCTGTCACACCTACAAAGACTTCTCTAGATAGAAACCAGAGTTAGAAAGGCAAAGATTGCGGGAATTATGTGGAAACTCAGCTGCTTATAGTGCACAATGGAGGTCAGACAAAGTTTGTTGCTATCCTGAAAAAGGCTCTAATACCATGTTAAATTGGTGAACCATTGATCTACATGCAAATATGAAAGCTATAGGAAAGGAAATATGTAGTGGAATAATAAAAGAGAATGTACATTGAACAGTAAATTCATGTCACAAATTTCAAATAAATCGGACAATAATTGCTCAGATAATCAAACATTAATCTTCATTCATTAATCAATAATACAATGATTATACAGTAAATATAATTTGAATGCTAAATATAGGATTTGAATCTATCACTTCTAATTGACTTATTTGCTAACTCAGTGTGTCTAAAACACTGTTGGAGCTCACTAGTCTAAATTCAGATGTCTAAATTAGTCTACAATTAGTTAACTGGCGAGGTAGGTGGGAAAAAGGAGCCACTCTCCCTACATGCATGAAAAATGGCACTAGGATAACTGAAAGTGATCTAACTGATTGTAACTGGAGGTTAACTCAGCATAAATTCTTACCTACCACAACCAACTAATGGAGGTTGTTGGTGGCACTCAAAGTGGGATCCTATAATGTAGGGGTTTCTCCTAGAGGCACATAAACTCATGCATGCACATGAATTAAGTGGAAGACAACCTCTAGGCGTGTCCCCCACACTCTAGTACTATAATAATAACTCCCTAATTTAGGAAAAATGACCAAATAGACTATATTTGACAAAAGAGGATTAATTAATCCTAACAAATTGACATGATTATGTAAGTTTGGTTTCAAGTGCACCTATGGGGATTATGATATACATTGTACATGGAAGACAATTTTGTATATAGGTTCAATCTCATGCAATACTACTCAAAGGGGTACCAAAAGAGGTCACAAGGGTATTAAAACCAGTGACACCTCTTGTATTTTCTACATGTATTCTTCCCCAACTATAGTTTTACCCACTCAATGACAAATATATTTGTTATTTAAATATTTTAGAAGACATGCCTATCCTTAAAAATGTATTTTAAAGATGTGGTGTGTTTTGGTGTAGGAAAGTGCTTTGATACCACTTGTGGTGTTCCTTCTTAGCTAAAACAAAATATTCAGAGAAAAATAGAAGGAATATAGTTGGGGAAAGAAAGTAAACATAACAATATATATGAATATATGGATATAGAAAGTAATTAAATAGAACTAGAATTGAGAAATACCAATTGTAAGCATAGCTTGAATGACATTCAGAGTTGGATGCAAAGTTCACCTCCCTCTTTAAGAGGAAACCTCCAACATGAACATATACCAATATCCAATAGTATTCCCTGGACAACCAACTACATACCTTTTACTATGATATATGGTTTCTAATTGACCAAAAACCCAATTACTTAGTGGACCTCCATTAATGAGGCTTCAACAACTAATTAGTGGACCTTCTTTAATGGTTCCTGTTAGTGTCAGAAATTGTTCTCAGACTACTAGAAGAACAAGCCAACACAATCTCATAAAATAAAACTAAGTAAAATAGTTTTTTAGGGTTCTTGTTTTACAATTTGTTATTAAGAAGGAAAAATCCCATCAGGCTAAGACAAACACTAAATCATGTAACAATGATGGACTGAGCTACATAATATATGAAACATATACTAGAAATAATATAAGAAAAATATTGAATTTCATCCACAGTTCAGAAGCATTTCATGAATAATAACCTCAAACAAGAAATGAATCTGTCAACTGAGTGATTACACAAACCAGAAATAAAACCAGCAAATAGAGTAAAATGGGCTTATAGCTTGCATATATGTCATAATCAGTTATCAAAAATACATAAGAGTTTCTGAACTTGGCTCTATATACAGTAGCTTGAAATCCTCCCCTTGTACAAAAATTAGAACCTCTGTTCATTCTAATGTCTTTCTTTTATCTTGGTTACATCCAAAAATCAATTATCTAACTGTATAACTACCTTCTAGGTCAGACTATCGAACACTAGTAAATTAATTTTTTTCCAAAATAAACTAATATCTTTACAAAAGTTAACTAAAATACACCTGTCATCAATAGTCTTTTAAATATCTTTGGTAGCTTCAGCCAAAAGGGCTATTCCTTCTAAAGCTTGACTTTTTCTTCTAGGTCTTCAACTCTCTTTGTTAATTCCTAATTTTGCTGAGTTACTTCTTGGATAGTCTGCTTCAGCTCTGCACATAATCTTTGTGTCTATCTTTTCCTCTTTAATGCTTCCTTAGAAACCACAATTAATTCTTGATAATAGTTGCTAATCGCCTCTATATCTTCTCTTAATATTCTATTTGCCACTACTAATCCTTCATTTGTTTCATGTAGAAAGTCTATTTGGTACTTATACTGCTTGATACTTTTTTGAAGATTTTCATTCTTAGAATCTAAACATTTCCCTTTTTGAAATGAAGACACTGACACCCAAGGGATATTTAATTTCTTAAAAATTTCCTCATCATCCTCTTGTTGTTGCTATGTCACTTTACAGGAATATATGGAGACTCGGCATCTTAAAAATTGCACTGAATTGATGGCTCTACAATTTTTATTTTCCATGTACATGATTCTAACATCAGTGAATGATATTTTCTAGTATAAACTTGTTGAGGGCTAATACTTTCCTTTCTTCCAATATCTTCTAGCTGTTCTAGAACTTTATTTTTTACTGGAGATGAATCAATAATAAAAGAATCTTGTTTCTTACTCTTGACTTTTTTAGCATTCAAACTTTCATCCTCTTAGAAATCCTCTTGAGAAGAGTAGTCTTCTGATATTGTAATCTTTTCTTGAGCTAGCTTGGGATTTAAAAGTTTTTTCATGTTTAACCTCAACTTGTTCTTAGGTCTGGTTTTAGGTCTCCAGCATACTCCTACTTCTCCAAGCATACTCAAATATTTACCTTGATGTTTTATAGTTGCAAGCTGAACAACTTCTCTTTTAACTCCTTTCATGACCAGCTCTTCTTCAAACCCTTCTTTTGAGCTTTGTGTATTATCAACCCTTAATTTATCAAGTACCAGGATTTCACTTCTTTCTTCATGTATATCTGTAGGAATCTGTTCTTGTTCGACAACACATTTACCTTCTTCCTAGTTTGTATATTCATCAAAGGTATTTTCTATGTCATCTTCATTGATTTCTGCTACATCTTCTAAATTGTGCACTTGAAATTTCAACTGACCATCTTCACCAATCTTCTTTTTCTATCCACCTACAAGCTCTTTAAGTCTCTATGTTGAAGACTCCACTTGAGTAGTCTGTTCTTCCACTTCAATAATGCCTTCTTTCTTCATTTTTTTTATAAAACTGTGTGATTCGTTCATTTGTCTCATTTTTTACTGGTCTTCCTTCTCACTTTGAAACCCTGACTAGAACAGAAAATAATCCCAAGTCTTTCCTTTCTTTTGGAGCACATTACCGATAATCAATTTTATCAATCCATGATGGAAAATGGTCTGCGTAGTGTGATCCTAATTCTCCCTTACTCTGCTTGACATTTTCTGCAAACTTTTAATGAAGAACAAGGGGAGATTCATCTTTAACTCCTGATTTAAGTGCTATAAAAACCTGACGTGATATTTAAAAATTAAGGAATATCTTCCCTCACAGGTTATATAAGTCTGCAAAATATTAATTAGCTCTTTCCATTCAGGATTGAACTTCTGTATATGAACCCCCTTACCCCAATCTGCTACAACATTGGGCAGCAGGAAATTCTATGAATTAAAAGCAAAAGGCACTTTCTTGAACAGAAACTCACCTGCATCAACAATGCCTGTAGCTTATGCTATCAACTCTCTAGACAATTCAATTTTTAAGGTATTAAACAATACTATGTTTTTCTCTAATCCTTGAGCGAATTCATATGAAACCTCTGAATGATAACCATCAATTTTATCAAAATATTGAAATGAGCCTGCTTCTTGAAACAATTTTGTACACTCAAAGAAATTTTTAGCCCATGTCATGTATGATTGCCCAGCCCTATTTGTCTTCTATCTTCTCTTCATTTTCTGTATTGAACCTTAACTCTTTGTCCTTCAGAAAATAGTTAAAACTATTTGAAAGTATGTTACTTCAACAGTAAACCAGAAGCTAAGAAAATTAGAACCCTTGATATGAATTTTTTCTAAAAAAACTGATAAGTATTTCAGAACAATAGACTAACAACTGAGCAAAAAATCGAGTTCTTAAAGTTTCACTTCTTAATCAACACCCATAACTACTCCTCTGTCATTGCAAGCCCGAATTCATGAATGATGTTAGCAATCAGTTGCATACCTATCATAATTATGGTTTCAATTGCTAAAAATATGCTATCTTGTCTTCCTAGGTGTCCAGTAACCTTCGTAGCTCTATCTTCAACTACCAGGACTGCACCAGTCAATTACTCTACAAACCCTAAACCTCTAACTGCCTTCCTCACAATCTCTTCCAACCACGGACTTCCAGGGATCAGCATGGTCTCTGTGAGATTTCGTACATTCTGGAAATTCATAACTAACATCGAATTACTCCCATCATGCACCATCATTACTGTTTAAAAGATCTCTATTTCCCACATTCCGGACAACTGCAAATCATCTGAATCATTCTTGTCTTAACTCAAACACTTGTCAAAATGATTAGTAAGGCTTAAACACATATCATTTTCCTTTACACATGTGGAAAAACTCCCCTCATTTGCAAATTTTAAAACTCATGAGCAAACTTACAATTTTTTGAAGGCCAGGACTTTCTTATAGCGCTCTAGTTCATGATTTCTACCTTTGCGCTACAGGAATCTATGATTAATGTTTTTTGACAAAATGATTTAAAAACAAAAGGTTAAATTGTGTAATCAAACCTTGATTCACCCTTATGATATCTCTTTCCAACCTTTCATAAATACATACACCTAATAAGCCCATTAAAACTATGAAAACAACTAAGTAAAGTAAATTTAAAAGGAAAACTTATAAAATCAAAAAATAAAAATAAGCATGCTCTCAAAATACTTCAAAAACCAAACTCAAAATATTAAAGTAATAAGAGAAACCATGTTTTGAAAATAAGCATATGATCTAAAATAGAAAGAAAAACCTAGCTATAACATCTGGCTCCTGCTGCGGGATGAAGTCCTCCTTGCGAGGCTTCAAGAACCCGTACATCAGTGCCTTCTGTCATTTAAATGAACTTATCTACTACTCTGAAAAACATCCATTGGCATATGGAGTCTTATTCAATCCTTCACACAATGGTATATACAATGAAATTCAAATCTCTTTCCTTCAAAGACTGTAAAAATGCTTGAGGAATCGTCCATTGGCTAGATTAGACAACTCCTCACCATCCAAAGTATGTAAAATAAAAGTATTATTCTCCAAACATTTTGACACTAAGAAAGGACCAAACCATATAGTATCAAACTTACCATGTTTACCCTTCTGTTCCTTTCTAGCATCCCATATTAATACCATATCCCCATTGAAAAAGGTGTTTTCTTCAATTTTCCTATCAAACCTTTCTTTGATTTTCCTTCTATACAGCTGATCCTTTTCTTCCACTAATTCACGATTCTGCTATAATTCAATTAATGCATAAAATATCCCTTGAATATCACTGGGTTCCTCTTGACTGTCTTGAAGAAATTTCATTACTAGAATACCAAGCTAAACTGGAAACACCACATTAGTGCCATATACCAGTTGAAAAGGAGAAGTCCCAATTTTCTTTTTAATTGTTATCCTGTCAGCGCACAGTGCATATTTCAGCATTGTGTCCCATGACCTCTTATTTTGACTCAACATCTTCTTGATGCTTTGAATGATACTTTTATTGGTGGATTCGGCTAACCCATTTCCTTGAGGATAATAAGGTGTTGAGTGTTTCAGAACAATCCCATTTTCTTCACAAAATGCCACCATATATTTTGACTTAAAATCTTTAGCATTATCAGTCAATAACTTCTTGGAACATCCAAATCTGCTAAGAATATTTTCCTGAATAAAGCTAATTATCACCTTGTCTATTGCATTTCTTGTGGGAATTGCCTCCACCCATTTGGTGAAAAAATCTGTAGCTGTCAATATCCAATTTATGCTTCCCTAAAGAAGAAGGATTTATCTCACCTATAAAGTCTAAGCCCCATCACTGAAAAGGAGCATTCACTGCAATAGGCTTCAATGGTAAAGACACTAACTTTTGCTTATCGACAAATTTTTGACATGGGGCACTGTTATAGCTGATTTCACCACTCCAGGTGAATCACACTTTGTATGGCCTTCCCCTGTCCTGCTGCAGAATCCTTAGACCCTATGGACCATTTTTTGTCCTTTGATGTTTCCTTTATCATCCCTAAAAACATGTGAAAAATGATACATGCAACTTTTAAACCTATAAGCATGTATATACACGGGTTTGACCACTAAAACCGCGTACATCAAGATGTGTGCATAATCCAAATCCTTTTGGAGTTTTCCTTGACATGGACCTGACTCATTTGACTCCTGGCCTTCCCTATGCCTTGAGATCGCTCGGATTCAACCTTTCATTACCCCTTTGGAAGCTATATAAGGAACCCCTTGGTACATTGAAGGCAAGAAGAGAGAATTGAGAACAAAGAAACTATAGTCCATTGTTGCTAGAACTTATGCTTGAGTCTACATCCCTTTGTCCCTTGGAGCACTAGTGTGTTCTTCCCAAGCTTGCCTTTTTCTTGTGATCTTGCTATCGAGAGATGGAGGATTGAGGTGGTGGAGGCCCAAGTGGGGGATTCAGTTTCTCCGGTTCACAGACGTGCCGTGACATAATAGAGTGGGTTTGTACCTAAGGTGATGATGAGATGGTCATAAGGTTATGCAAAATGAAAATGGTGATGGAACCTAACCTATATTCCAGTTTAAACATGATACCTAAGATCGGCACGAACGGGTCAATCCAATGGCTGAAACGACACTGAAAAAGGTCCTCTACATCACAAATTATGTCAAAAACGGTCCAAAATGGTTAGAAAATGTCGAAACTATAGGAAATGGGGTAAAAATTTTCAAATATTTGAAAATTTTCTATAAATAGTAAAAAATTCAAAATATTATAAATCATTTGAAACTTTTACCCATTTGAGCTCTGATTTTCAACAGCGAATTCCAGGAGATCTAGCTGGCGGAATCCACTACCGTTTCTTCCAGGTATTTACTCATGCTCTCCTCTTTCATTTTGATATAAATTTTATGAATTTCCATGGTCAAATAAGGTTTCTAGGCCAACCCAAAATGGGCGCTGTGGCCCACATGGAAATCAAGTTTTCTTCCGCATATAGGGCTGGATATACGCGGAAAATGGCCTCAAACCTGCGTACATATGCGGCTGTTTTGAAAACAGTCATGTATGAGGCCACACATATGGTTTTTTCAATAAACTAATGGGAAAATTTGCAATTTCTTGTGCAGGATGGTCCTAGATTGGAGAGAGCGTGAGCATGGTGAAGTAGAGGAAGCAGTAAGGGCTGACTTAATGGCTCAACAAGCTCTACGTGCATGCGGACTCTACAAGTTTTGGTGTCTTGGTGGTTTGAGGGCCAAACCAAGACTATTATAGATGTTGGTGGATTACTGGGATTTAGACTCAGAGTCCTCCCATATAGATGGGATGTCCCTCACCATAGAGGTGGAGGACATATACTTCATTATTGGGATTTCTAGATGAGGGGAAGTGGTGAACCTTCGTTCCCGTGGTGGGCCAGGAGGTGGCCTGACTATCGACGAGTACATTGCAATGTACTGTTATCCAGACACAAAGAAGGTGGGGAGTCAGGTCCCTACCAATGCTATATAGGTGACGGGCCTAAAGGCCATATTATTGACACTGGGCAGGATAGCAGGCTTGGCATCACTCCACCGTGCCTCACGGCCTCTGCTGTTCTATGCAGTGGAGTGCATTAGACCCACAATCTATGACTAGAGCACTAGACTACTGAGCAACATGAAACATCAGCTCAGTGAGTGTAAGGTAGGAAAAGTGTGGAACTTTGGGCTCAGTAGTATTTTGAGCATGTTTTTCTTCGAGCGTGTTCTAGGATTGAGCCCCAGAGTGGAAATTCCTCTTCACGTGGTTCGAGATCCAGCCCAACGGCGTTGGGAAAATGCTATGCGCAGATTGGGGGGTGGTAGGGTGGGAAACCCATATCCAGTTGAGTTCTTTCCATGGTGGCAACGATAGATAGTTGCCATCGATGACTACCCCTACGCAGGGATAGATTTCCGGGGGGACTCGGACATGCCGTTACCACCAGGATCAGCATATGGCGATATAGGTAACAAATCTCGACCCTTTCTTTTTAAATTTTGAGTTATTTAATTTTTTTGTATTTTCTTGATTATTTGAAATCAAAAAGACATATTTTTGGGTGATGATACATAGTGACATCTACAATTTGTGTGCAGATGTGGGACCACGATGACTAGAGGGATTCCCTCGTCATAGACGGAGGGGAAGAGGAGATGACATCATGGGTGTGGATGTGGAGCGAATGCTCTAGAGCATTCATACCAACTTTGTGAGATTGACACATGGAGTTTCCATGGCACAATTCGAGGAATTTCCTGAGGATATGCAGCGACAGGTGGTGGGTGTACCACACGCATGGGTGAGTTTATTCCGATGGCTAGCTAGAGCCGTAGTGACCTTCCATGATCACAACCCTCCTCCTCCTCCATAGGATTAGACACCTGGGAGTGTATAAATTTTGTACGACCATGTATTATATGATGGTGGCTTGACATCCCCAATTTTGTATCATGACACTATGTATTATCACATTTTTGATGTATATATAAAAAGTTTTATGGTGATCGATTTATTTATTTACATGTGTAAAAATTGTGTTTGTGATTAATTTATTGTGAATGAAACAAATGCCAATCTAACACGTAGTTAGCATATGAGTCAGCAACTTGATTATTATTTCTTGGAATATGTATATATGTTATATTGTCAAATTGTCGTTCTAACAATATCACACGTAAGAATCTTCTCAATAACATCGGATCTCTAACATGGTACAAACCATTGAGCTGTGACACTACTAACTCCGAATCAAGACGTACCTCAAGAGATAGAATGCCATGTAAGATGGCATCCCGTAGAAGCTCGATAACGGCACTGTATTCAGCAACATTGTTGGAAGATGGTCATAGACATATGCCTCTTGAAGACAGTACCTGACCCATAGGAGTATAAATCACCCAATACGTGGAGGCTGAGTGTTGAGTGTGACAGCTTGCACTATCCGCGAATCCTATGTAGGTGGAAGATTCCATTGACATCTGTCAAAAGAAACGGAAACTAATCACAAACCTGATCACGATAAGAAAAAGACCTAACTATGCAAATTTGTACAATAATATACAATAAGAAGCCTTGGCTAAAGATTATGCATAGTATTTCTTGAGATAGAGCCCATTTCTAGGCTCTGCCAAGGCTGTTCCTTTGTAATCCACCAACTCATATGCACCCTTCTCTAACACACGCTTGACCACGTAAGGACCACGCCACATAGGATTAAATTTCCCTTCCCCCAAGGGTTCTTTCAGTTGATCCCACAAAAGGACAAAGTCTCCTTCACTAAACCTCCTTGGATGGACAGATTTATCATACTGGACCTTTATGCGATGTTTATTGACTTCTAGAGCCACCAAGGCATCTCGACGCTACTCATCAAGTTGCTCAAGGTGGACCAAACGCTCCTCCAATGGGGAAGTGTCCGGTAAGAGTTCTACAGCTAGCTTCAATGAAGGAATTTTGCATTCAATCGGCAATATCAACTCCACTCCATGTACAAGGTGATATGGAGAAAAACTAGTGGTAGTCTTAATAGCGGTTT
>LPNX010018721.1:181542-224883 GCA_001517045.1 Pseudotsuga menziesii | reverse complement strand
CTTGCTTTGTGCGATGGTTCGTTGGAGAATGGATTTGAGTGATTTATTCACTGCCTCTACCTGTCCATTTGCTTGGGGGTAGTAAGAAGAGGAATGCTCTTCTTATACCCTAACTTGGATGCCAACTCTTCCTTCATACGGTTCTGAAAGTGCGAGCCATGGTCAGTGACAAGCTCTTTCGGAATCCTAAACCGAGTAATAATTTGGTTGAACACAAAGTGAGCGGCTGTCTCACCATCGGATTTTACTGTAGGCATAGCCTCAGCCCATTTCGTGAAATACTCAACAGCCACTATAATGTGATGGTGCCCCCCAGCTGACACTGGGTTGCAATCCATAAAATCGAGCCCCCACTTAGTGAAGGGACCAGCGATGATAATGGGATGTAACGGCACAGGTTTCGAGTGCATATTACATGTGAACACCTAGAAAGGGTGTCACCTATTGACTGAATCAACATAATCCTTAAAGATCAATGGCCAGAAATAACCCGCTCTTAAAATATTTTGAGCTATAGAAAGCCTAGATAAATTACCACCACATGCCCCTCCATGGAAATCATTCAGCACTACCTCAGCCTCTTCATGAGTTAAACAACGTCGTAAAATGGAATCTACCCCACGGCGGTACAAAGTATTGTCCACTATGATGTAGTTCTTAGAGACATGACGTAATCATCGTTGCTCATCTCGCGAGAGGTGAGTAGGGGTCTTCAGTGTTTGTAAATATATTATGATATCCCCATACCATGGGTCTAACATTGAGATTAAGAAGATGTGTTCATCGACAAAGTTATCTTCACAAACCAACTCCTCGGCCTCGCTCGGGAAATCCGATATAATTTCTGCAAAAATTAAAGACTTCTTCGACTTTGCCGAAACAAACTTGGGATTGAGTTCTTGCAGAATGAAAATCCATTTATTATATTTCCCCCCAATCATCCTTCGGGTGAGGATGAATTGAAATGGATTGACATGGGCCACAATCAAGGTCTGGCGAAGGAGAATATAATGTCTCAACCGCTGAACCGCATGTACGGTAGCTAAAGCAAGCTTCTCGACATGAGAATAATGAATCTCTACGTCAATAAGGTTTCAGCTCAAATAATATATGACATGCTCATGGAGCTCCTCATCCTCTTGAACCAAAACCATACCAATCATCTCTAAGGACGCAGCCACATATAATAGAAAATTGTGGCTATAATTCATGGGACTATTCACTGGGGCCAATGCTAGGGATCACTTGAGTGCATTGAAGGACTCCTGGGCTCGCTCATCCCAATAAAAGGGGGTGTCCTTCTTCAAGAGACGCATGAAGCCTCTAGTCAAATTGGCAAAGTTGACAACAAATCTTCATAAGAAGTTTTCCATGCCTTGCAAACACTGAAGATGATGAATATTCTTCGGGGGAGATAAATGAAGTATTGCCTCAACCTTCAAAGGGTCGACTCTTATACCCTCTTTAGAAACGATGAACCCTAACAAATGCCTTGACTTCACACAAAAGATGCACTTGTGAGGATTTAATCTAACCAAATAGTGCCGGCATATTTCAAATACCAATCTCAAGTGATAGGGATGATGCATTCTCATGTGAGAATGAGTAGCAAGGTCATCCAAAAATACCTCGATAATTGACTTGAGATCCTGGAAGATCAAGGTCATTTCCCGCTGAAATGTAGCTCCGACGTTTTTAAGGCTGAAAGGCATTTTTTGATATACAAATGTTCCCCAAGGACAAATAAATGCAGTCTTATGTTGGTCCTCAGGTTTAATATGTATCTAATTATATCCAAAAAAGTCATCCATAAAGGAGAACACCTCGCTACCTACACACTCATCCAAAATCTGATCTATAAATGGTGTGGGGAAGTTGTCCTTAGGACATGCACGATTCAAATCGTGAAAATTAGTACATATGCGGATCACTCCCTGCTTCTTATCCACCGGAAATGGGTTTGAAACCCACTCCATCAAGGGAATGCGATAGATGAAACTGGCTTTCAACAGCTTCTCTATCTCTGCCTTAATCGCGGGTGCTTTCCTAGGATTCACTACACGTAAATGTTGTCGAACAGGCTTAACATTGGGGTAAGTCTTAATCTCATGCTCAACAATATGAGGGTCAATACCTGGCATCTCATCGTAAGACCAAGCAAAAATATCACGGAATTCCTTAAATACCTCAGTGTATTCCAGAATCTCAGCATGGGAACATTCTGCCCCAATATAGACATTCTCTATCGTGCCAGTATTGTGAGAGATGTTGATAGGAATCGTTGAATATATGTTTGCCATGTTTCCATCAGCCATAGGACCAAGAGAGCTTAATGGAACCACAGGAATACCAACTCTCTAACCAAGAACCACCCTAAAATCCTCACGCTCCAAGCGGTCAAGCTCTGGAAGAAAGTACGATCTATGATGGAGTTCCTCCCATGGTGGCTCAACTCCCGACATAGCCTCAATAATCGCTTCATCTGAAGGGAAAACCATATCAAGGTAGTCGTGTGCATGAGAAGACTGTACTGCCCATGCCGGCAGCACATAAGGGTCCTCCTCCTTCATCCGCGAAGAGGAAGGACTAGGCTCTACAACACACTTGAGATTAGCTTGATAAGATATCATAGCTACATGAAATGGCACGTTCATCTCGATGGGCTCACTCGAAGTACTCAGTATAGGAAGAATCCAAGGATCTTCCATATTACTCATGCGAAAAGACACCAATGTTGTAGATGTCAAAGCCTCATCGGAACTAGATCCTATCATGAGGATCGGTGCAGGACAACTAAAACTTCCCATGAGGGATGGATACATGCCTACATCCACACTCCCAGTTTCCAGCTGAGAGTGCTCAACGATCAAGATCAAAGCTCCCGAAGATGCGTAACAGATGGATTCTTGAATTTCGTTTGATCAATCATTACAATCTTCACGTTATGTGGAAAGCATACAACGTGGAACAAGGAAGAAGCAACAGCTTGCATACTATACATCCAGTTCCTACCCAACAAGAGATTATAGTCAAGGCATGCATCAACCACCTCGACCTCTATCAGAATGGTCTTCCCCCCCAAATAGACTTTAAGGGAAGGAAGGATTCCGTGCTACCTAAAATATCTCCCATCAAACGCAGTTAACATGGTCGTTGATTTAGATAGCTCAGGAGAACCCAGACCCTTCCAACAGGATAAATACATCACAGAAGCAGCAGCGCTCTTGTCAATCACAATGTGCTTGATGGTAATATTAAGACATTCTATGTGAACCAAAAGAGACACATAGTAGGGCAAGCGAGGCTGAAGTCTTGCGGTTTCAAATTTGATCACAGAGGAAGAATCATCATCGTTCACAACAAGGGAAGAAAGAAACGCCTTCCTTTGCGAAGGACAACTCTGAAGCAATTCCAATGCAGACATCGCACAAGGAGTGTGGCCTAAATCCTCGACAACTAAATAATTCTGGGTGGCTCAGGCATTTGGATTATGCCTTGAACACTTAAGGACTCCCTTAGGAATGCAAAGTGCAATCTTAGGTTTATTCATAGGTTTCTCAATGCGCAAAGGGGACCCTGGTGGATCAGGCTCTTTTCCTGGGCTGGGTTGTGACAAACCATAATCTTTCACACGAGTCACAACTTTAAAAGCACAGACCATGTTAATGCACCCATGACCACTACCCTTCGGTGGATCATGATCATCACCAGACTGGTCATGGGACTTCGAGTTCATATTTTGATTATGCGGTAAAGGGTTAGTTAGCATAGCTAGGCCCTGTGCCAAGAATCTCAAAGATTCTTCGATACGAGGGCACAAGTAAGTGAGGTGATCGTCCTTACATAACTTGCAAGGGAACTTAACCTTACGTTTAGCTTGCTTGTCCCCCCCAACATTTCGGTCGTTCTTGTCATTATTGTTAGCATTTTCATTCTTATTCCCACCCTTTCGATTATTTTTACCCTTTTTTCTATTCCGTCCGGGATGTTGGTTACCCTTCTAGTCCGACGATTGGACATAAAGTACACTCGTGGTTTGGGAGGGTTGAGACAAAGCCGCAGCTTGTCCCAAAGTAGATTGGTTGATTGACAATTGAATAACCTATTTTTCAACCGAATCCACAGGTTTCGCACTTGCACAACCCACAATGCCATCGGCATGTGGTCTGGGTTTGACTTTGGGATCGAAACTAGAACGAGGAGCATTGGGAATAATCTCATACAACAAACTGGACTGAGCATAAATCAAGTCCAGTTCCTGTGCCCTAAAAATCACTTGTTCCTCATTCTACACTCCGGATGTGGAAACATCCTTCACTATATATGGCAATAACGACTTGAGGAACCACTCGAGGAGGAACTCTGGCAGTATAAAAGCTTTAATTAACCTCTTCCATCTATGCCACTCTTGAATATGATCAGAGATATGTGTGGATTTATCTTGCCGAAATGTCGACAAGAGTTCAGTACCAACGTCATAATGTACTGGTAGCTGGAAGTGATTAAGAAAAGTCATCACAAGGTTGTCGAACAAAGCGAAAGCTCCCCTAGGTACCTCTATATACCACTTCGTGGCAGGCCCTATAAGGGTGCATTGAAATAGTCTCAAACGAACTGAGTCCTAATGTAAGGAATTTGAAGAGCACCATAGGTGAAATGTAGTAACATGTTTGCTCGGATCCTCTCCCGTTTTTCCCTTGAACTTAGGTATGTCCAAAGGAAGCTTGGTAGGGACAGCCGACCAAGCCGGGTCATGAGCCATAGGATCGTTTTTCAATCTCGATAAGTTAGGAATATTGAGCATCATGAGAAAAGGGAGCCTAGGATGATGAGGTTGATGGACCACTCCTTGATTCATATAGGGCTGATTACCACCATGGCCCTGGCCATAGTGACCTCCTCCCATATGACCCGTATAGGGTGGAGTGGAAGCACCATAATGCAGTGGACCTTGACTAGTAGGAGCTACAAATCCATAATTAGGAGAGTAAGTAGGTTGTTGATACCCACCTCCATAAGGTGAAGAAACCTATCCATACTGTGTCCCATAATAGGGTCCATAAGCCATCACATGCAATACCCCATGAGACACTCTATAGGTAGGAAGATACGCTCCAGAAGTAGGGACATACATACCGGAAGTAGGGATATATGCCCCAGAAGTAGTAACATGACCTATAGAAGTATGAACATAGCCTCCCGAAGAAACGGTCAGTATGTAAACCTGAGACACAATCAGTCTAGTAACCGCAGTAAGGACCTGACTCGTAGCCATATGCTGACTCGAAGGACCATGCGAATAAGGTGGAGGATGTACATTTGAAGAACTAGGGACCGAGGACGAAGGAATATGAGTAATAATGTATGTGCTACCACCTATCATCACTCGTCTTGGATCTGGTATCCTAATTGGATCGCTAACCCTGGACCTAGGAGGGATATGTGATGTAACTTCCACCACTGGGACGGAAGGTGCAATGTGACTAGTGCTCCCAAACCTCTCCACATGGTAAGGAATGAGATTTCCCCCAGGCATAGTGTTAGGCTCAAAGTCGGATTTGACATGAAATGCCAAATCATGTGTAGGGAAACCAGGCATGGCATAACTACTGTAGCTAGTGCTGGCAGTTTCAAAATGAGTCTTGGCGTCCTCCGGCATTCCATACCGGTAATGCATCACTGGGGAATCAACCCTAGAGTGAGTAGGTCTATCATACATAGTTCCTATCTTAGAAATCATAGGACCTATCTCAGCCAAGTCGGGTGAAGGATCGTAAGTAGGAGTAAACTCCCCATCGTCTACACAAATGGGAGAAGGTGGTTCAGGAATACCTTCTAAATGGTCTCCCATGGTGTGTGAATCAATGTGCAAAATAGTCCACCTAGACTTTCTAGGTCTCTCTCCCAAAGGAGGAGGAGAAGTAGAAGGCGAAAGTCCTGCTAAATGATGAGAACGGTGAGGAGCTGCACCCGAATCCACAATTTCTCAAAAAATAGAAAAGACTCTCTATTTATGTAAACCCTAGGCCAACTATCGTGCATAGAGCAATCACTAATAAAATCTAAATCCAAATGCAGGCAAACAAGGGATGGAAAAATGAGCTCCCGAATGAAGTAGGTATGTCTTGCCTAGGAGAGGCTTGAGACTCCCATACACAACAAGCAGAGGTACGTAACCAATTATTGTGGCCCTCAGCTTCAACGCATAAAGCAACTGTGCTGTCCGACCCCAACTTGGCCGGGACACCTGCAAAATAACCCTTGTAAAGTACCCCCTTGTAGAAGGAGCAAGTTGATAAATCGACTTGAATGAGGACCGACTTAGTCAATCAACCGACTAAGTCGATGGGCCGATTTAGTCGATAAGCCGACTAAGTCGACCGGCCGACTAAACTAAAAGATTAGGTCGGCTATCTAAAAGTCGTGTCAGTTCACCGAATCGACATGTAGTTATTTTGTAACCATTTGTAAATTGTATATATTAGGATATTGAGCCAAACGAGAAATCAGTTCATTTCTTTGCATTGTATGGACTCACAATAATATAATCTATTTAATCCTATCTATTCTTATCTCTTGTCTCTGTTCTATATTTATATATGTTTTAGTATGTATTATTGGTAACCTTATGTGATTTGTGAGATTACAACATTGGTTCCGTTGCGGGTAGTACATGACTAAAATATATGCCCACATATGATACCAGAGCAGGAGATTAAGGACTGGTGGGAATGTAAAATTGCAAACTATTTGCAAAATTACGCACGATGAAATAGATTAACAGTTGCTGAAGCAAAAGAAATATTTTTTACAGAGACACATGAAAATTTTGTCGAATCAGTGCCCCAACTCTTGAAACAACTCCTGGATGAGAAAGTCGGATGCAACTAAAGAACAACAGTTGCTGGAAAAACTGATCCGAGGAGGCCGAACAAATTTGTCGGAGTGGTTTGAGAAAATTGCTGATGACTTCTGTGAGGAGCAGGCAGTCGAAGACAGAACTTCAGTGGAAACTGTCAAAGAGAAATTTTACACAGATTTCAGCGAACAATTTTTGTGTTCTCTACCGACCTTGCTATTTAAATTCTTAATTGAGAAAGGAGTAGCACATATCGTCGAACCTCGTCCATCACTTCACGAACAACCAACAAACACTAACTAGGCGGAGAAGCAGAGGAAGTGGGAGAAATTCATTGTAAAAAGGGAGTGGGAATACTTCCTAAGCAAATAGAACGAACTATCCAGGCTTTCTAAAAGTGTCGGGTAGGCTATGGGGGGGTAGTTGGTCATGTGTCAAAGATAGAGCATAGTGGATCCTAGTCGACTAAAATCTGATATCAGTCACCAGTAATGAGAATTCGGCCGAAGAGGACCCTAAGAGAATAGTATCCTACAAGAGTATGTCAGACATTCAGAAAATATAAAGGGACGAAAGACACCAGAGAAGGGAAGCAAGACGTGAAAGAGTCGTAGGGCTGCACAGAGGAAAAAACCCTAGGGAGAACGACCGTGAAGAGAATCCGCTAGAGTCGGGTCATGACCGACATGAAGAAGGAATAGAGCAAGAGGCCTCCCCTAAGGAGGAAGAAGTGTGGATAGAGCAGCCAGAAGCTCTCCAATTAAGAGCTCCCAGTGAAGGAACAACCATTTTCCCATTGAATCCGCATACTCAAATACAAACTATTGTCGAAGACGACCTCTGACTACGAGCTGGTAACTTCAGTATATGGAGACGACTAGGTGACGAAACGAACCCTGGACGACATCTTATTATATGTCAACTAGTGGAAGGGAATTGGGTGACATTTCAAGTGACAACCTCCCTTCGAAGTATCCACTTGCTCTTACCAACACATGAAGGAGCGCCCCCCCCACCAAATACAGCTTTAGAAGAAATTGAACAATCAGACATGCGAACAAAAAGTTGCAATGGACCATCAACAGTAGAATTCAACATCAACCAACTGCAAGTTGACGAAGACTCGATGACCAATGGGAGAGCAAGTTTCATCGACCAGAATTCCGCAGGCACAACTACCTCAATAACCCCACCACCTTCACCACCACCACCACCTCCACCACCGTCAACTTCTGAGAGTAGTGGAAGTGATTCAGACATGGGTCATAGATCGGCTCACATTCCTATTTATGAGGGAGACAAAGACCCTCGATGACATTGGTTCATCTGTGAGTCGACCTGGGAAGCCAACCAGGTTACAGATGAAGATGGACAAATGGCACAGTTCGCAAGAGCCTTAAGGAAAAGGGCATTGATGTGGTACATGACCTTTTCGGAAAGACAACCCAGAGCAACAAAAGCTGAGATTAAGGCGCAATTCTTGTCATTCTTTAAAACTCTAGATGCTAAGCACCTGGCCACGAAGAAGCTCAAAACCACTTCACAAAATCCAGGAGAATCTGTCCGCAACTACGACAAGCGGTGGAAATATTTACTGAGCCAATTGGATTATGTTATTGATGAACAGTTACTAATTCAATGGTTTCTTGCAGGACTATCACAAAAATTATGTCGACATATTAGTCTGGAGACGTTCAAAATGTATGAGGATGCGCTAACAAAATCACTTCAGGTTGAAATGGACGAGGATATACCCGCATACCCCACAGACCACAGATTGGAACAGCAGCTAGAGAATGTACAGAAGTCTCTGAAGGAGCTAAGCCTCAAGAATCAGGAGATCTGGTGCACTAAATTCTCAACAAATGGCCACTCGAAAGATATCCATTGACAAGAATATAACCGACAAGACCACAGATTGGAACATCAGCTAGAGAATGTACAGAAGTCTCTGAAGGAGATAAACCTCAAGAATCAGGAGATCTGGTGCACTAAATTCTCAACAAATGGCCACTCGAAAGATAAATGTAGACAAGAATATAACCGACAAGACATCCACTTTGTACAGACCAAATGATTTTGTGACATTTTCCAGGAACACGGGGATCACTCTACAGCAGACTGCCTGTTTAACATGAAGAACGGCAAGGCTTCCTGGTGTGCCATCTGTGAAACCAAAAGTCATAACACCTCCAACTATCAATTAAACCTAAAGAATCGATAGAACTATCACGTGGTATACCAAACAACCACAGTAGCGCAAAATAACGAGCAAAACAATCCACCAAATGATCAAAATGGACAAAGATACGACGGACGCCGATACAAGTGCTGGTATGATAATCGACGCCAAGGTTACAGAGGAAGAGGTCGATTCCCTAGGAATCGCGACATACGACCATGTTGACCCACCCAGTGCTTCATATGTTACAAAGAAGGTCACCGGTATGCAGACTGTCCATACAAGGACAGGACTGATCTTAAATTTTGTACCCACTGTGGAGTAGGCGATCACTCGCTCGAAGATTGTCCTACTATGTTAGAGAAAATTAATACCAAGAAAAATGTTAATATCTTGTCTTGTGTGCAAAAACATGATGTAATAACCACTAAAAATTTACATATCGTAACTCAACAAGGCACAAAAATAGGACCTGATAACCCCAGAACTAGTAAGATTAAAGACACAAATGTTTATCTTAACCCTATGAAGGAAACACAAACATATCAACAAGAAACTCACACATTTCAAGACATTGCATGACAAGAAGACCTCGATAACAGTCAACACAGCATAATAAATCAGCTAATCCAACTTGCTCAAATAGATAAATCAGTATCACAATTCATAGACTTGTTACATGAAATAAAAGGTACAAACCGTGAAAAACAAACAAAAAACATCTGCAGCTTGAACCAAAAAGACAAAAGTGATTTCTACCCACTTGTCAACTTGGAAATCGAAGGTTACCACATCCGACAAGTAGTGCTCGACTTCGGGTCACAAGTGAATATCATGACGCGAGATACTTGGGAACAGATGGGCAGACCTCGACTCTACAAGTCTGACATTTACCTGAAACTCACTGACCAAGGCCTAATTGAACCCATTGGGGTTTGAAAAAACGTCAACACAACCATCAAAGGAATCTCGACCAAGGTTGATTTTGAAATTATTGACCCAAAAGAAGGATCTAGCTCCTTCCCAGCACTAGTCGATCGACCTTGGGGAATAAAGATGAAAGCATCCATATCCTTGGATAAGGAACGAATCAAGTTAAAAGGAAATGGTCAAAAAGTCATTGTACCCATTCATCCATCCCAAGGAGAGCCTTGGACAGAACCTATTGATGAATAAGTCGATGTCAGACAACTTTACCAAACCCACAACAATGCAGACTACACCGAACCAAACATCCATGGAGAACTTAACTTAGGTAACAAAGACTCAATTGGTTATAACTCAGATGCCGAATTGTATGACTGGGAGATGCAAAATTACAAAACACAAGCAAGAGGGTGCTGGACTATACAAAAAGTACAAAAAAAACCCACCCGACAGTGCTTCATAGTTTCAATTATCCCCAAAATATTTGAAAAGAAAATAAAGGAACGCCCTACCTTACAACCAACCAACTTAAACACTACACAACTACCCAGGTATAAGGAGAGGGAATCACCAGTCATGCATATTGAGAAAGTATCTAAAAATATCGGTGAACATGTCCAACTTCAAAGATTAGTTGAAACATTTACAGGTCAAGCAGCTAGATGGTGGGACACCCATCAGACAAAACTACAGACCTGGACAACTGTTATAGCGGATTTCACCACACTAGGTGAATCACACATTGTATGGCCCTCCCTTGTCCCACTGCAGACTCATTAGCCCCTATGGACCAATTTTTGTCTTTTGATTCCTTGATCATCCCTAAAAACATAAGAAAAGTGATATACATGGCTTTTCCCCTGATAACCGCGTACATACGCGGATATTCCCCCTATAGTTGCGTACATCGGGAAGTATGAATAATCCAAATCCTTTTGGAGCATTCCTTGACTTGGATCCAACTCATATGACTCCTGGCCTTCCATATTCCTTGAGATCGCACGGATTCAACCTTTTAGTATCCCTTTGAAAAGCTATATAAGGAACCCCTTGGTACATTGAAGGGAGGGGAGAGATAAGAGAGAATTGAGAGTAACGAAACTATAGTCCATTGTTGCCAGAACTTATACTTGAGTCTGCATCCCTTTGTCCCTTGGAGCACTGTTGTGTTCTTCCCAAGCTTGCCTTTTGCTAGTGAGCATGCTATCGGAGTGATGGAGGATTGAGGTGGTGGAGGCCCAAGTGGGGGATTCATTTTCTCCGGTTTGCAGACGTGCCGTCAGAGGTTGTCACTTGTAATCTCTGATTTATATTAATAGAAATATCTTTTCCTGTCCAGTAATGTGTATTTGAATGAATATTGTATCCATTGACCTGGACAATATGTTACGGAGAGAAATTCCTATGGCTTGGGGTACCACAACAGACAGCTAGATTCCATAAATCAATCTTTCCCAATATGCAATAGAAATAAAATGTCTAACACTAAAGGATCGAACCTTGTAGCTTATTCTGGACAGTTGAAGTAGATCCCCGTTGAGCTTTCCAATCTTCGGCTTGAATTGATATAATACTTCCTCAACAATAAGTAAACAATACAAGCATACTATATTTCATGGTGTTAGATCTATTCTAGCATATATAATCAATAATGTAAAAGCATTTGACATATTCCAATGGAACAATATTCATTCAAATACACATTACTGGACAGGAAAAGATATTTCTATTAATATAAATCAGAGATTACAAGTGACAACCTCTGATGGCACGTCTGCAAACCGGAGAAACTGAATCCGCCACTTGGGCCTCCACCACCTCAATCCTCCATCACTCCAATAGCAAGCTCACTAGCAAAAGGAAAGCTTGGGAAGAACACAACAGTGCTCCAAGGGACAAAGGGATGCAAACTCAAGTATAAGTTATGGAAACAATGGACTATAGTTTTGTTACTCTCAATTCTCTCTTATGCTTTCAATGTCTCAAGGGGTTCCTTATATAGCTTTTCAAAGGGATACTGAAATCTCAAATCCGTGCAATCTCAAGGCATATGGAAGGCCATGAGTCATATGAGTCAGATCCAAGTCAAGGAACACTCCAAAAGGATTTGGATTATTCATACATCCCGATGTACGCAACTATAGGGGGAATATCCACGTATGTACGTGGTTATCGGGGAAAAATCTGTGTATATCACTTTTCTTATGTTTTTAGGGATGATCAAGGACACATCAAAAGACAAAAAGTGGTCCATAGGGGCTAATGAGTCTGCAGCGGGACAGGGGAAGGCCATACAATGTGTGATTCACCTAGTGTGGTGAAATCCGCTATAACAGATGCCCCCTAATGTATGAGATCAAAGGGGTTATACGATGGCCGAAATGCATTATAAGTCCATCCCAGAAGTGAAGTGATGAAGGTACCCAAATGGAAGACCAGCCACCCAATCAGCATAATACCATAATACAACTCTGCATATAACTGCAAATACATATAGCAGTCCCGGATACATAAGAGTACAATGGCCATGAATATGCATGAAACATGATAACCCATATGTGGTCATCACCACGTACAATATACATAGATCAGAATCTCCATGATGAAGATATACAAAGGACCATGATCTCCACAAAGGCTAAATATATACAATAGATCAAGATCTCCATAGTGGCTGGAAATGTCTGACATATACTGGAACAAGTCACGAGAGCTGAAATCTCATGAACACTGGCACAATCAAGGAGGTAGCATATAATGGATGCCACCAATCTGGAAGGTCTTCTACTCACACCGATACAAGTACATGTCCTACTATGCGAATAGAGGTGTCGAGCTCGAACATAGTAGTCCATCATCTGATTACCGGTCATTGATGTATACCGTTAACAGACGCGAGATCACCCACCGATAATGAAAATGGGAATCAAGGTACTAGAGTGCAAACTAACAAGTGTGAATAAATGTGTTGAGGTCGAACACTTGAGAGAATCCATCGATCAGGGGACATTGATGTATTCCCAAAACTGTCGATGGCGAGAGAACCTGCCACTGATGACTGCAAGTCTCAAGGCACTAAAAAATGACTCTAGACTCCAATCCCAGAATAAATGATCTAAAGTCAATGGGATGAAATCCGCTGGAAGAAGGGCATTAGGGAATCCCCCATCATCCAACACGAGGTACTCAGTAAGGTTGTATAATGTGGAAGGACTCGATCATAAGGTGCACGAACCAGTAACTATACTGGGAATGGCCGACATGCAAAGTCAAGATAACTGAGAAATGGTGACTCCACTGGGGACGTTCTTTGTTTTTCTTTGGGGTTGGGCGCATAATGGGCTTGATATTATTGATTTTCTCTCTGTTTCTCTCTGTTTCTATGTCGCATGTCATAGTATGTTTGTCCATTGACACTCCCCTTTATTGGTTTGGCCTTGACCTACTTTTTACCACTACCTTCTCTGTATACGCGGGTTTTTGGACAAAATTCACGTACATACGTGGATTTGTGGCCAAAAGTCGCATACATATGCAACTGTTCTTTATACAGTCACGTACATCCTCCCTTTTGGTGAGTCTGATGTTGTGGGAAGTTGCTGGGTGGGTTGTGAGTGTGGTTGGGTCTTCCTTGCATCTGAAGTTGTCTATTGGATGCTTCTTTTGTGACCAGAGACCGTTCGTGCCTATCTCAGGTATAACGTCTACACTGGCATATAGGTTAGGTTCACCATCGTTTGCATTTTGCATGACTTTATGACCATGTCACTATATCCTTAGGTACGAACCCACTCTATTATGTCACGGAACCTTCTTGCTGCTATAGAAGTGGCATGATATGAGTGGTAGAGCCTCACCTTACATGGGTACCCTAGTTAGCGCCTTATTTGCAGTTGGTGCCCATGCCGATGTTTCTCCCTTTAGGGTGTGGGAGTCCGTTGTATAGTATTTCCATGACATTTCGCAAGAGCGTCATACTCCTCTTGATCTTATGCTGGCCATGATCCCCCGGACTCCCTTGTATCAAGTTGTGGATGCATTATCATGAGCTTTGCTTGTCTTATTGAGCTTTATGCTGGCTCCCCCGATATTGCGTTTCAGCCATATAGCCCGAGCTTGTCTCATGTCTAGTCATGCAGAGCCTTTCTTTATATCCTCCACAACTTGATTCCCTTTTTACTGGGAGGGGATTTTCCCCTGAGTGTCGATATCCCACACATGTATCCCTGCATTGAGCATAGGTATGTTCCACTGCTTGGAACTAGTTTGTTTTCCCTAAATGACACTCGTCTCCTCCTAGTTTGTAACTATAAAGCTAGTTTATTCTTTTTTCAATCTTTTCAAATAACTGAAAAAGACCAAAAAAATAAAAAAACAAAAAATCCAGACAAGAAAAGATATTATCTTTGGCAGTTGTCAAGTCGTGTCACCTTCGAACAGAGCACTGTATATCACATCCATTGGTTGGGTTATAGTTTGACTTAACAGCTATACTCATTATCTGAGTTTATCTCCACCGACTGGTTAAGCTTCCAGTCCCTATCGAGCCTCTATTGATGCCTCCTGCGTCATAGAGATGTCCCAGTTTGTATATCAAGTCTATGCTTCCTTCATTCAGTCACCATACGCCGTTATGCTCTTGTTCGAAGGAAGTTGAAACCTGAGTCGGCCATTCCTCAGTTATATTGACTTTGCATGTCAGCCATTCCTGTTACAGTTACTGGTTCGTGCACCTTATGATCGAGTCCTTCCACATTATACAGCCTTGCTGAGTACCTCATGTTGGATGATGGGGGATGCCCTAATGCCATCCTTCTAGCAGATTTCATCCCATCGACTTCAGATCATTTATTCTGGGATTGGAGTCTAGAGTCATTTTTTAGTGCCTTGAGACTTGCAGTCATCAGTGGCAGGTTCTCTCGCCATCGACAGTTTCGGGAAGACATCAATGTCCCCTGATCAATGGATTCTCTCAAGTGTTCAACCTCAACACATTTATTCACACTTGTTAATTTGCACTTTGGTACCTTGATTCCCATTTTCATTATCGGTGGGTGATCTCGCGTCTGTTAATGGTATACATCAATGACCGGTAATCAGACGATGGACTACTATGTTCGACCTCGACATCTCTATTCGCATAGTAGGACATGTACTCATAGCGATGTGTGTAGAAGACCTTCCAGATTGGTGGCATCCATTATATGCTACCTCCTTGATCGTGCCAGTGTTCATGAGATTTCAGCTCTCATGACTTGTTCCAGTATATGTCAGACATTTCTAGCCACTATGGAGATCTTGATCTATTGTATATCTTCAGCCTTTGTGGAGATCATGGTCCTTAGTATATCTTCATCATGGAGATTCTGATCTATGTATATTGTACGTGGTGATGACCACATATGGGTTATCATGTTTCATGCCTATTCATGGCCATTGTACTCTTATGTATCCGTGACTGCCATATGTATTTGCAGTTATATGTAGAGTTGTATTATGGTATTATGCTGATTGGGTGGTTGTTCTTCCATTTGGGTACCTTCATCACTTTACTTCTGGGATGGACTTATCATGTATTTCGGCCATCATATAACCCCTCTAATCTCATACATTAGGGGGCATCTGTTATAGTGGATTTCACCACACTAGGTGAATCACACATTGTATGGCCTTCCCCTGTCCCGCTGCAGACTCATTAGCCCCTATGGACCACTTTTTGTCTTTTGATGTGTCCTTGATCATCCCTAAAAACATAAGAAAAGTGATATACAGGGCTTTTTCCCCGATAACCATGTATATACGCGGATATTCCCCCTATAGTCACGTACATCGGGATGTATGAATAATCCAAATCATTTGGAGCGTTCCTTGACTTGGATCCGACTCATATGACTCATGGCCTTCCATATGCCTTGAGATCACACGGATTCGACCTTTCAGTATCCCTTTGAAAAGCTATATAAGGAACCCCTTGGTACATTGAAGGGGGGGGGGAGAGATAAGGAAATGATGACTCCATTGGGGACGTTCCTTGTTTTTCTTTGGGGTTGGGGGCACAATGGGCTTGATATTATTGATTTGCTCTCTGTTTCTCTCTGTTTCTATGTCGCATGTCATAGTATGTTTGTCCATTGACACTCCCCTTTATTGGTTTGGCCTTGACCTACTTTTTACCATTGCCTTCTCTGTATACGCGGGTTTTTGGACAAAAGTCACATACATACGTGGATTTTTGGCCAAAAGTCACGTACATATGCAGCTGTTCTTTATACAGTCGCGTACATCCTCCCTTTTGGTGAGTCTGATGTTCTGGGAAGTTGCTGGGTGGGTTGTGAGTGTGGTTGGGTCTTCCTTGGGTCTGAAGTTGTCTATTGGATGCTTCTTTTGTGACCAGAGACCGTTCATGCCTATCTCAGGTATAACGTCTACACTGGCATATAGGTTAGGTTCACCATCGTTTGCATTTTGCATGACCTTATGACCATGTCACTATATCCTTAGGTACGAACCCACTCTATTATGTCATGGAACCTTCTTGCTACTATAGAAGTGGCATGATATGAGTGGTAGAGCCTCACCTTACATGGGTACCCTAGTTAGCGCCTTATTTGCATTTGGTACCCATGCTGATGTTTCTCCCTTTAGGGTGTGGGATTCCGTTGTATAGTATTGCCATGGCATTTCGCAAGAGCCTCATACTCCTCTTGATCTTATGCTGTCCATGATCCCCCGGAATCCCTTGTATCAAGTTGTCGATGCATTATCATGAGCTTTGCCTGTCTTATTGAGCTTTATGCCGGCTCCCTTGACATTGCGTTTCAGCCATATAGCCCGAGCTTTTCTCATGTCTAGCCATGCAGAGCCTTTCTTTATATCCTTCGTAGCTTGATTCCCTTTTTACCGGGAGGGGATTTCCCCCCAAGTGTCAATATCCTACACATGTATCCTTCCATTGAGAATAGGTATGTTCCACTGCTTGGAACTAGTTTGTTTGCCCTAAACGACACTCGGCTCCTCCTATTTTGTAACTATAAACCTAGTTTATTCTTTTTTCAAGCTTTTCAAATAACTGAAAAAGACCAAAAAAATCAAAAAACCAAAAATCCGGACAAGAAAAGATATTATCTTTGGCAGCTGTCAAGTCATGTTTCCTTCGAACAGAGCACTGTATATCACATCCATTGGTTGGGTTATAGTTTGACTTAGTAGCTATACTCGTTATCTGAGTTTATCTCCACCGACTGGTTAAGCTTCCAGTCCCTATGGAGCCTCTATTGATGCCTCCTGCGTCATAGAGATGTCCCAGTTTGTATATTGAGTCTATGTTGCCTTAATTCAGTCACCATACACCATTATGATCTTGTTCAAAGGAAGTTGAAACCTGAGTCGGCCATTCCTCAGTTAACTTGACTTTGCATGTCGGCCATTCCCGGTACAGTTACTAGTTCATGCACCTTATGATCGAGTCCTGCCACATTATACAGCCTTGCTGAGTACCTTGTGTTGGATGATGGGGGATGCCCTAATGCCCTCCTTCTAGCGGATTTCATCCCATCGACTTCAGATCATTTATTCTGGGATTGGAGTCTAGAGTCGTTTGTGAGTGCCTTGAGACTTGCAGTCATCAGTGGCAGGTTCTCTCGCCATCGACAGTTTTGGGAATACATCAATGTCCCCTGATCGATGGATTCTCTCAAGTGTTTGACCTCAACACATTTATTCACGCTTGTTAATTTGCACTCTAGTACCTTGATTCCCATTTACATTATCAGTGGGTGATCTCACGTCTATTAACAGTATACATCAATGACCGATAATCAGACGATGGACTACTATGTTCGACCTCGACACCTCTATTTGCATAGTAGGACATGTACTCGTAGCGGTGTGTGTAGAAGACCTTCCAGATTGGTGGAATCCATTATATGCTACATCCTTGATCGTGCCAGTGTTCATGAGATTTCAGCTCTCATGACTTGTTCCAATATATGTTAGACATTTCCAGCCACTATGGAGATCTTGATCTATTGTATATCTTCAGCCTTTGTGGAGATCATGGTCCTTTGTATATCTTCATCATGGAGATTCTGATCTATGTATATTGTACGTGGCGATGACCACATATGTGTTATCATGTTTCATGCCTATTCATGGCCATTGTACTCTTATGTATCCGGGACTGATATATGTATTTGCAGTTATATGCAGAGTTGTATTATGGTATTATGCTGATTGGGTGGCTGGTATTCCATTTGGGTACCTTCATCACTTCACTTCTGGGATGGACTTATAATGTATTTCGGCCATCGTATAACCCTTCTGATCTCATACATTAGGGGGAATCTGTTATAGCGGATTTCACCACACTAGGTGAATCACACATTGTATGGCCTTCCCTTGTCCCGCTGCAGACTCATTAGCCCCTATGGACCACTTTTTTGTCTTTTGATGTGTCCTTGATCATCCCTAAAAACATAACAAAAGTGATCTACGTGGATTTTTCCCCGATAACCGCGTACATACACGGATATTCCCTCTATAGTCGCATACATCGGGATGTATGAATAAACCAAATCCTTTTGGAGCGTTCCTTGACTTGGATCCGACTCATATGACTCTTGGCCTTCCATATGCCTTGAGATCGCACGGATTCGACCTTTCAGTATCCCTTTGAAAAGCTATATAAGGAACCCCTTGGTACATTGAAGGGGAGAGATAAGAGAGAATTGAGAGTAACGAAACTATAGTCCATTGTTGCCAGAACTTATACTTGAGTCTGCATCCCTTTGTCCCTTGGATCACTGTTGTGTTCTTCCCAAGCTTGCCTTTTTCTAGTGAGCTTTCTATCGGAGTGATGGAGGATTGAGGTGGTGGAGTCCCAAGTGGGGGATTCAGTTTCTCCAGTTCGCAGACGTGCTGTCAGAGGTTGTCACTTGTAATATCTGATTTATATTAATAGAAATATCTTTTCCTGTCTAGTAATGTGTATTTGAATGAATATTGTATCCATTGGAATATGTCAAATGATTTTACATTATTGATTATATATGCTAGAATAGATCCAACACCATGAAATATAGTATGCTTGTATTGTTTACTTATTGTTGAGGAAGTATTATATCAATTCAAGCCGAAGATTGGAAAGCTCAACGGGGATCTACTTCAACCGTTCGGAATAAGGTACGAGGTTTGATCCTTTAGTGTTAGACATTTTATTTCTATTGCATATTGGGAAAGATTGATTTCTGGAGTCTAGCTGTCTGTTGTGGTACCCCAAGCCATAGGAATTTCTCTCTGTAACAGAATTGGCGACTCCGTTGGGGACGTTCCTTGTTTTTCTTTGGGGTTGGGGGCACAATGGGCTTGATATTATTGATTTGCTCTCTGTTTCTCTCTATTTCTATGTCGCATGTCATAGTATGTTTGTCCATTGACACTCCCCTTTATTGGTTTGGCCTTGACCTGCTTTTTACCATTGCCTTCTCTGTATACGTGGGTTTTTGGACAATGGAATCACCAGTCCAGAAATATCAAAAGACAAAAAGACACATCCAGAGAAATTTTAGTCCGGAGAAACCGTCCAGAGAAATATCTTTTTCCCCGATAACGGGAATCACCAGTCATGCATATTGAGCAAGTATCTAAAAATATCGGTGAGCATGGTCGACTTCAAAGATTAGTTGAAACATTTACAGTCAAGCAGCTAGATGGTGGGACACCCATCAGAAAAAACTACAGACCTGGACAACTGCTTCGACTTACTTTGTCGAGAGGTTTGGAGGAAAGAAGTTAACCCAGCAAGCCCAGATCCCTATCTTTACCCAAGGTCAAAACCCAGAAGAACATATCAATACTTGTGAAACGGAGTGGAGAAGACTTGGATACAAAGATGAGCGAGCCTGGCCACATTTGTTCCCTTCAACCCTAGCCAACTTACCCAATAAATGGTATAAGATGGAGGAAGCCAGGGGTGAAACTTTATTTTGGCACGAACTCAGGGAAAATTTTGTTAAAGACTTCAACTCCATACCTCAAAATGAAAATCTAGCTGAGACAGCACAGCAAATCAAACAGTTTATCCAACCGACCGAGAAACAACCCTCCCTAGACCATCGACAGATAAAGGACTGTAAAAATCTACAAATATGGCCAAAACCATAGTCGACCCGTTTACAATTAGAAAATGAAAACATAGAAGGCAAGAGCTTCAGATGGAAATCCAACCACGTGGAAACAATAAAACCTATCCACTCGATACTGAAAGTCACGACAACTGAAAAACAAGATCTTGACAGAATGACTGGAGCTGACTTCCCTGCCGCATTCTCACAGTTCAAAGAAGGAAGTTAGCTGATCAATGAAGCTAAAGCACCAGAGTGGCTTGATGCTAAAGTAAAAACTAAAGAGGTCGACATTTCAAACCATGACTGACCAAAAATAGCAAATATTGGTGACTACTAGAATGAACAATAGACCATTGAAATTGTGAACTTACGAAGAGAGTTCCAAGATGTCTTTTCTAGGGACTATAAAGAATTAAAAGGCTTAGTACAAGAAATGGGAGAAATGAAAATTGATACTAAACCTGATGTTCGACCTGTCAAGAAAAGACCTTATAAACTGGCTCACAAGTACAAGGAGATAGTCAAAAAGGAAATCAACAACATGTTAATAGCAGGGATCATTTACCCTATCGACCAGTTGGAATGGGCAAGTCCAATGGTCATACAGCCCAAGAAACATGACCCGACAAGGTTAAGAATTTGTGTCGACTTTAGGGAGCTCAACAAAGTAACACTAACAGACCCATTCCCAACCCCTTATGCTAATGAAATCTTAAATGAAGTTGTAGGCCATGAATGCTACTTATTTACAGATGTATTCTCAGGCTATAACCAAATACCAATAGCTAAAGAAGATCAAAAGAAGACAACATTTGTGTGTGAATTTGGTTCCTTTGCTTACAGAGTTATGCCTTTTGGTTTAAAGAATGCACCTATAGTGTTTTCTCAAATTGTTGTCAAGACATTCCAAGAATACATATATAATACCATGGCAGTATACTTTGACGACTGGACAATATACTCCACCTTAAAATACCACTGCAAATGGCTCAGAATTATGCTGGAGAGATGTCGACAAATTCAACTCTCCCTGAGCATTAAGAAATGTATATTTATGACTCCCATAGGCATACTCTTAGGGCATATTGTCTATAAAGATGGTATCAAGGTCGACTTTGCAAAGATTAAAATTATCCTCGACTTGAAACCACCATTAAACCCCAAACAAGTCAGGGTGTTACTTGGCCATACAGGCTATTATAGAAAATTCATAAGACACTATTCAGATATGACCTATCCTCTCGAAGAACTACTAAAGGAAGATCAAGAGTTTAAGTGGACAGAGGAATGCCACATCTCTTTCAAAAAACTGAAAAGAAAACTAGTCAAAGCCCCCATCTTAAAATTTCCAAACTGGTCAACCAAATTCCATGTGCATATCGATGCATCAGGAATAGAAATCGAAGCAATCCTAACTCAACCAGGGGATGATGGAATGGATTACCCTATAGTTTACAGCAGTCGAAAATTAAATAAGGCTGAAAGAAACTATTCGACTACAGAGAGAGAAGCCCTAGGTATGGTCTTTGCCCTCCAAAAGTATCGACATTACCTTTTATCCAACCCCTTCACATTCTATACCAACCATCAAGCCCTGAAGTACCTTGTCAATAAACCACTCCATAATGGGAGAATTTGTTGCTGGCTACTTCTTTTCCAATAATTTGAGTTCGAAGTCGTTGTCCGACCAGGAAAGCTAAATGTCGGGCCCGACCATCTATCCTGCATAGACACAGGAGAGGAACCAACAGGATTCGACGACAACTTACCGGATGCACAATTATTTTGCATAGAAGCAGTGCCATCAGAACTAGAAGAAAAAGCTTAGTTCTTAGAAACCGGCCAGGCACCAGAAGGTATGAATACCAAGAAAAAACAAATCTTAGCTATGAAAGCTACACCCTACAGCCTCATCAATGGATTTTTATACAAAATGGGATTAGACGACATCCTCAGAAGGTGTGTACTAGAACATGAGTGAGACCAAATCATGCATGAAGCACACTATGGACCGGCAGGAGGAAATTTCCAAGCAGACACAACTGCAAAGAAAATCCAACAGTCAGGATTATGGTGGCCGACGCTTCATAGAGATTGCAAAAGTTTTGTTAGTCGATGTGACATATGTCAATGACTTGGTCGACCTCTACCAAGCACAAAAATTCCCTTGATATCAGTAAACCCTAGTCTCACATTCAAAATATGGGCTCTATACTTCATAGGACCATTTCCTATCCCATCCAAAAGATCAGGTGCAAGATATATTATCACTGCAGTAGAATATGTCACTAAATGGTAAGAAGCTAAACCCGTCGATACATGTTCGAGTGAGGTAGCCGCTAATTTTATCTACGAAAACATCATCACTAGATTCAGATGCCCACTAACATTGATCAATGACCAAGGGACACACTTTATCAACAAAACTATCAAAAACTTGACCGACCAATTCCACATCGACCACCGACAGAGTACACCATATCACCCTCAGTCAAATGGCGTGATTGAAGCTTTCAATAAAACATTAACAAAAGGGTTAACCAAAATATGCAATACTGAAAAGGACGACTGAGACGAGAAAATCCCTACAGTCTTATGGGCGTACATGACAGCCTATAAACGGTCGACCGACCAAACCCCCTTTCGACTAGTCTACGGACAAGAAGTAGTCGTCCCCCTACATTTTCAACAATAGACACGTATTATTGCACAACTACTACATGTTGATGTCGAACATGCAAGAAAGGACCGACTATTTCACCTCATCAAGCTAGAAGAACATAGAATCATCGCTATACAACACCAAGAAATTCAGAAGCAACAACAGAAAGCATGGCACGACCGCAACATCAAAAACAAAAACCTGTCAGTCGGGGACCTTGCGTTACTCTACAATAGCCAAGTCAAAGGAAAACCTAAGAAACTCCACATAATGGATGGGACCTTACATTTTCGAAGAGATACATCCCAATGGTTCAGTCCAACTAAAAATGATGCAAGGCCTAGTATTTCGGAAGCTTGTTAATGGAGCCCAACTAAATCATATAACAACCATAACCGGCAACCACAATCCATAAAAAGCTAAAAATTCCAAAACAAAAACAAAATAATACCACAAACACAACACCATGACAGGAAATCACCACATTCACCATCGACATCTAGAAATCTTTGTAGAGCTGGACGGATTTCCAACATCACCTTGCCATCACAGCTCTGGCCATTGTTGAGGTCTGTGTACAGAAAAGACCAACCATCCATCTGCACAGTCCGCCACAATAGAATTTTGAAGGAACAAACAAACATATTTTTTGTACCTCCCTGTTTCTTTGGGATGAAGAAACTTTTTGTTCATGGGGGATATGTAGAAGGAGCAAGTCGATAAGTCAACTTGAACAAGGACCAACTTAGTCGATCAACCGACTAAGTCGATGGGCTGACTTAGTCGATCAGCCGACTAAGTCGGTTGGTCAACTAAACTAAAAGATTAGGTCGGCTATCTAAAAGTCGCATCAGTTCACCGAACCGATAGGTAGTTATTTTGTAACCGTTTGTAAATTGTATATATTAGGCTGTTGAGCCAAACGAGAACTCAGTTTAGTTCTCTGCATTGGATGGAATCATAATAATATAATCTTTTTAATCCTATCTTTTCTTGTCTCTTGTCTCTATTCTATATTTATATATGTTTTAGTATGTATTATTGGTAACCTTATGTGATCTATGAGATTACAACACCCCTCGATATCCTAGGTAAGGCCACTAAGGTCACCTCAATATAATCAATGCTCAGGCAGATAGTCACAGGTGGGATTGACCATATGGGCAGGGTAGAAAATCCCGAAACTCTCGAAAGAGCCCCCAGATACAAATACAATCCTAGAAATATCTCTAGTGCTACTCAATTATGACTAGGGGTCATCCCAATCAATAACCGCTCACACTGCCTTGTGCTTAACTCCCTTTTGAGAGGAGGATCCTGAGAAACACTGGTTATACCAAGGGTTTCACACACTCACCTGGACAGACACATACATGTTGTTGTTTAGTGATCTTGGAGAATTAACTTACCATGAACTATTCCAAGATCCTAAAACCTAAGCTTGTTGGTCAACCCTAGAAAAGAAAAGAGTGTAATTCATTTTAATTTAGCGTTGATTTTAATTGGCTTTATTACTCAAAAAAGGGATATGACCATGCAACTAATGGTGTTATGATGCAACATGAAGTAAAATGCACACCTAACAATCAATGCAAATGCATTGTGTCCATGAAAACAGGGTATGCTACTACGTGAAATGCACAATTTTCTTCAAATGATGAATGCAACTTTTCCTATATGAAGTCCTAACTAGTACTCCAAATAAAATCTAGTGCAAGTACAATGCAAAGATGCAAAATGTAATGCATGATGATAAGCAAATATTTTTGGATTTTTTGAAATAAAATGAGATGCAAAAAGCAAAATAATGATTCTATGACCCCTAGACTCTGCAAGCACACACAAACAGCACTCAAGCAAAGCACTAAGGTAAAAGAACTCTAATGCACTACTCTCAAACAAAAAATCAAAAATACCATGACAAGAACCTTCTTTAAAAAAAAAAATTTAGCCTAAAAAAACCGTTCCTGGTCAGAAGCTCATTTTGGGTTTGCCTAGAAACCATATTTGACCATGGAAATTCATAAAAATTATATCAAAATGAAAGAGAAGAGCATGAGTAAATACCTGGAAGAAACGGTAGTGGATTCCACCGGCTGGATCTCCTGGAATTCGCTGTTGAAAATTAGAGCTCAAATGGGTAAAAGTTTCAAATGATTTATAATATTTTGAATTTTTTACTATTAATAGAAATTTTTCAAATATTTGAAAATTTTTACCCCCTTTCCTATAGTTTCGACATTTTCTAACAATTTTGGACCATTTTTGACATAATTTGTGATGTAGAGGACCTTTTTCAGTGCCATTTCAACCATTGGATTGCCCCGTTCGTGTCGATCTCAAGTATCATGTCTAAACTGGCATATAGGTTAGGTTCCATCACTGTTTTCATTCTGCATAACCTTATGACCATCTCATCATCACCTTAGGTACGAACCCACTCTATTATGTCACGGAACCTTCTTGCTGCTTTAGAAGTGGTATGATATGAGTGGTAGAGCTTTACCTTACATGGGTACCCTAGTTATCACCTTATTTGCATTTGGTGCCCATGCTGACGTTTTCTCCTTTAGGGTGTGGGAGTCCGTTGTATAGTACTGCCATGACATTTCACAAGAGCCTCATAATCTTCTTGATCTTTTGCTGGCCTATTTCCCTCAGGACTCCCTCATGTCAAGTTGTAAATGCATTATCATGAGCTTTTCCTGCCTTATTGAGCTTTATGCTAGCTCCCTTGACATTACGTTTCAGACATAGCCCGAGCTTGTCTCATGTTTAGCCATGCAGAGCCATTTTTATATCCTTCGTAGCTTGATTCCCTTTTTACCAGGAGGGGATTTTCCCCCAAGTGTCGATATCCTACACATGTATCCTTGCATTGAGCATTGGTATGTTCCACTGCTTGGAACCAGGGATAATTTTAGGGGCGAATTTTAGCCCAGTTGGCTATTTTTCCATGTTTTTCTCCTAAAAAAGATTCACCATTTTGCATTTTTTGAAGCCCCGTTTCGCCCAATTTTGATGGGGTAAAGTGTTTTCACCCTAAAAATAGCCAAATTATTATATAAATGATATAAAATCCTTGGAAATTAAAATATTTTTTGAAAAATATCACCAATCATTTTATAGTTGACATTTTAAGAATTGGTAATATTCACCAACATTTATACACTTTTAAATAAGTATGGTTCCTTAAAATCATCCCTGCTTGGAACTAGTTTGTTTTCCCTTATGACACTCGTCTCATCCTAGTTTGTAACTATAAAGCTATTTTATTCTTTTTTCAAGCTTTTTAAATAACTGAAAAAGTCAAAAAAAAATCAAAAAACCAAAAACCCGAACAAGGAAATATTTTATCTGTGGCAGTTGTCAAGTCATGTCGCCTTCGAACAGAGCACTGTATATCACATCCATTGGTTGGGTTATAGTTTGACTTTAGGAGCTATGCTTGTTTATCTGAACTTATCTCCATCGACTAGTTAAGCTTCCAGTCCCTATGAAGCCTCTGTTGATGCCTCCTGTGTCGCAGAGATTTCCCAGCTTGTATACCAAGTCTATGCTGCCTTCATTCAGTCACCATACGCCATTATGCTCTTGTTCAAAGGAAGTTGAAGCCTGATTCGGCCATTCCTCAGTTATCTTGACTTTGCATGCCGACCATTCCCAGTACAGTTACTGGTTCGTGCACCCCATGATTGAGTCCTTCCACATTATATAGCTTTGCTGAGTACCTCATGTTGGATGATGGGGGATGCCTTAATGCTCTCCTTCCAGCGGATTTCATCCCATTGACTTTAGATCATTTATTCTAGGATTGGAATCTAGAGTCATTTTGAGTGCCTAGAGACTTGCAGTCATTAGTGGTAGGTTCTCTCGCCATCGACAGTTTTTTGGGAATACATCAATGTCCCCTGATCGATGGATCCTCTCAAGTGTTCAACCTCAACACATTTATTCACACTTGTTAGTTTATACTCTAGTACCTTGATTCCCATTTTCATTATCGCTGGGTGATCTCGCGTCTGTTAACGGTATACATTAATGACCGGTAATAAGACGATGGACTACTATGTTCGACCTCGACACCTCTATTCGCATAGTAGGACATGTACTCATAGCGGTTTGTGTAGAAGACTTTCCAGATTGGTGGCATCTCTTATATGCTACCTCCTTGATCGTGCCAGTGTTCATGAGATTTCAGCTCTCGTGACTTGATTCCAGTATATGTTAGATATTTCCAGCCACTATGGAGATCTTGATCTGTTATATCTTTAGCCATTATGGAGATCATGGTCCTTTGTATATCTTCATCATGGAGATACTGATCTATGTATATTGTACGTGGCGATGACCACATATGTGATATCATTTATCATTCCTATTCATGGCCATTTTACTCTTATGTATCCAGGACTGCTATATGTACTTGCAGTTATGTGCAGAGTTGTATTAGTGTACTATGCTGATTGGGTGGCTGGTCTTCCATTTGGGATCCTTCATCACTCCATTTCTGGAATGGACTTATAATGTATTTCAGCCATCGTATGACCCCTCTGACCTCACACATTAGGGGGCATCTGTTATAGCTGATTTCACCAATCTAGGTGAATCACACTTTGTATGGCCTTCCCCTATCCCACTGCAGACTCCTTAGACCCTATGGACCATTTTTTGTCCTTTGATGTTTCCTTGATCATCCATAAAAACATGTGAAAAATGATACACGCAACTTTTAAACCTATAAGCGCGTATATACGCGGGTTTGACCACTAAAACCGCATACATCGGGATGTGTGCATAATCCAAATCCTTTTGGAGTTTTCCTTGACATGGATCTGACTCATTTGACTCATGGCCTTCCCTATGCCTTGAGATCGCTCGGATTCTATCTTTCGTTACCCCTTTGGAAGCTATATAAGGAACCCCTTGGTACATTGAAGGCAAGAAGAGAGAATTGAGAGCAAAGAAACTATAGTCCATTGTTGCCAGAACTTATGCTTAAGTCTGCATCCCTTTGTCCCTTGGAGCACTAGTGTGTTCTTCCCAATCTTTCCTTTTGCTTGTGAGCTTGCTATCAAGAGATGGAGGATTGAGGTGGTGGAGGCCGAAGTGGGGGATTCTGTTTCTCTAGTTCGCAGACGTGCCGTCAGAGGTTGTATCTTGTAATCTCTAATTTATATTAATAGAAATATCTTTTCCTGTCCAATAATGTGTGTTTGAGTGAATATTTTATCCATGGGATTATGTCAAATGCTTGTACATTATTGATTATATATGCTAGAATAGATCTAACACCATGATATATAGAATGCTTGTATTGTTTACTTGTTGTTGAGGAAGTAATCTATCAATTCAAGCTGAAGATTGGAAAGCTCAATGGGGATCTACTTCAACCATTCGGAATAAGGTACGAGGTCTGATCCTTTAGTGTTAGACATTTTATTTCTATTGCATATTGGAAAGGATTGATTTCTAGAGTCAAGCTGTTTGTTGTGGTACCCCAAGCCATAGGAATTTCTCTCACAAGCAAAAGGCAAGCTTGGGAAGAACACACAAGTGCTCCAAGGGACAAAGGGATGTGGACTCAAGCATAAGTTCCTGTAACAATGGACTATAGTTTCTTTGCTCTCAATTCTCTCTTCTTGCCTTCAATGTACCAAGGGGTTCCTTATATAGCTTCCAAAGGGGTAATGAAAGGTCAAATCCGAGCGATCTCAAGGCATATGGAAGGCCAGGAGTCAAATGAGTCGGATCCATGTCAAGGAAAACTCCAAAAGGATTTGGATTATGCACACATCCTGATGTACACAGTTTTAGTGGTCAAACCCACGTATATACGTGCTTATAGGTTTAAAAGTCATGTGTATCATTTTTCACATGTTTTTAGGGATGATCAAGGAAACATCAAAGGACAAAAAATGGTCCATAGGGTCTAAGGAGTCTGCAGCGGGACAGGGGAAGGCCATAAAAAGTGTGATTCACCTGGAGTGGTGAAATCAGCTATAACAGGAACAAGCTCTTACCTGCTGATATACATTAGAGAACAAGGAAGGCCAATAGCATCCAGACCTCAAAATTTTATAAGAAGTAGCCTTCCAGTATTTATGTCCCCCACAATCACCTTCATGGGACTCTGAGATTACCTCCTCAATCTCTTCCTTATCTAAACATCTGAGCAAAATACCTCCTGGATCTTTCCAAAATAGCTACTGTTCTATCAAACAATATTTAGTAGCTTTTAACTTCAGTGACCTAGTTTCCTTTTTATCTAGATGTTTAGGACATTGTAAATACAACAGGAAATGTACAATGTATGCATACCATGTAGATTCTGCATACTTCTCCATAATCTTTTCTTTCTCCTGCTCAGCTTGCAATTCTTCCTACATAGGCTGTTATGCCATCAAATGAAGGCATAAAGCTTGACAATTTCAATCAGCCAACAACTTTTCTAGGCCTTGAACCTTCACTATTTTAGTAGGATTGATGTCCACATCATATTCCATTATCTTAGTAATCCATTTTCCCCTTTTACCTTCACTATCAGGCTGAGTTAATATCTCCTTAATGGCAGCATTGGGAACACAAGCAATGACCTTAGAATGTAAAACATAAATTTTAAATTTTTTTAATGATTTTACTAGTGAATAAGATTTCTTTTCCAATGTATTGTACTTCAACTCTAAGTCCCCAAGAGTCTTACTGAAAAATGCAATTGGCTGTTCCAGTCCCTCATTATTATTTTGTAACAAAACAATAACTAATGTATCCCGGCTTATGCAAAATAAAAAGTCATAAATTCCTTTGAAAAATCAGGACTCACTAGCACCGAATATTCTGTAAGGTTCAGCTTTATCTTCTGGAATGAATTCCTAGCCTCAGCTGTCCATTTCACTTCTTGATATTTCTTCAACATAGTTTTTATTTGCTTAATAGTTTCAACAAAAATCGATATAAACCAACGTAGAAAATTAATTTTCCCAATAAAATATTCCACATCCTTCTTGCTTCTAAGCAAACTGATCTTCAAAATGGCTTTTACCCTTTTAGGATCTATCCTTATCCCATCAGCTGAAACCAAATGTCCTTACAACTTACCCTCTTGCACAGCAAAATGTGACTTTTTTGGATTAAAAGACAGTCCATATTTTCTGCATTTCAAGAAAGTTTGTTTTAGATGCTTTAGATGCTCTTCATCAGACTGTGAAAAAATTGTTATGTCATCCAAATAGATCACCACAAACTTCTCCTTCTCTCCAACAAAGCATATGTCCATATCTCTTTGAAAGGTAGCTCCAACATTCATCAATCCAAAGGGCATTTTATCATACAGGAAAGTACCCCAAGGGGTAGTGAAGGCTGTATTTTCTCTGTCATTAGGGTGCATTGCAATTTGGTTATACCCAGAAAAACCATCCACCATTGAAATCCTTTGAGCACCCACCACCTTCTGCAAGATTTGCTCAATTTTTGGTAATGGGTAATTATCCTTTAAAGAAGACCTATTTAGATTACGAAAGTATACACACAACCTTATTTCTCCATTTTTTTTTCTGGCAAGAAGTAAGTTTGCTACCCATGATGAACATCGAAGAGGAACAATGATTTTAGCATCTAACAATTTTTTAACCTCCTCTTCTATGATAGGGAATAAAGTAGGATTGATTCTCCTCAGCTTCGATCTAAATGGTTTTACATTAGGCTTCAGAGGCACTTTATGCTGAATAATATTTGTATCATAAGTTTTTAGATCTTTGTATGACCAAGAAAAAATATCAACATATTCTTTCAACAGTTTAATGTACCTTTCTCTTTTCTCCACTGAAAGTGCCTTTGAGATCTTTACTATCCCGGGATGCTCCTTTGTGCCAATGTTACAATCCATTGCATTCTCCTCTGAAGACTGCATAGCTGGTTTCAATAGGGTATCATCCTTTGAAAAAATCCTCTCAAGGGGCACCAAACCCTTGGGAATAAAATTAATTTTCAGCTCAATGATTTTATGACCAGCAATTTCATTTTCTGCAAAATTCTCAGTATCTTCAGTCCCATCATCCTGCTCTTGATCAATTAAAGAATTAGAGAACTCACCAGTCAGCTCTAAAAACCTTTTAATCTCTAAATCATCCTAAAAAAACCTCCATTGCTTAATGTTATGAGGCACTGAAGGTATGTACCTAACTTCTATAGGATACTTTGGTTGACTTGTCTTAGGAATATTGAAATGCGTAGCTGCTATAGCAAGTGAATCAGCAATATGATTATGATCTCTAGGAATATATGAAATATTGAATTCCATAAATAAATTGTCTATCATCTCCCAGAGTTCATTCCTGTACACTTTCAACAAATCTTGGTTTACTTGATAGTTGTTCCTCACCTACTGAACAACCAATTCAGAGTCTCCATAATCAGAAATTTGTTGAATACCCATATGCTTTATAGCTCTCAAACCCAATAACAAATCCTCATAATCTATTGTATTATTTGTAGCAACAAATTCTAACTTATACATCAAACTTACCAATTCACCACCAGGAGATATCAAAACAACTCATGCTCCAGCACCTGATCCATCAAAATACATCTGCCAAAGTTCATATTTTTGTTCCATAGTACATTAGACTAGTTTTTCTTTTTCAACCTATAAAATACCAGCAGTATTATCATCACTAAAGTGAAACATACATGAGCCCAAGTCCTTTTCAACAGCATATAATGGATGATTCATTGGATTCTTGTCATCAGTAACAGTATAAGCAAACTACAGCTCTCTATACAACCTCCTATTCTCACCTCCAAAAATAGGGATAGTTGCATATGATAATTCCATCTGTAAAGTGCCCCCTACTTTATTAGCCCAAGACCTAGAAAGAAGCATTCCAATTTAGGTGTGATATCTGCCACTACTACATCCATAATAACACTTTTCATTGGTAGTTGTGTTAAGTTAACCACCATGTCCTTTATTACTCCCAAACACTTGACAGCTCTAGAATCAAAAGCATACAAGTCATGATAAGGTTTTTTTATGCACAACCCCAAAGCTTCCATGATTTCCTTCAACATTAAATAGTGAGATGCACCTGAATCCAAAAGACAATTGTGAATCATCTGATCATGAATGGTTAATGTGATATAAAAAGGTGGAGATGAAATTGCATCATTTTCAGTTTTCTCTACTAAAGCAAATCCAATAAAAATTTGAGGATTCTCTTCCTGTAAATTTACTGTGTTTGAGGGTACTTGACTGGCTGTTGAACCCATCATTTTTAAAACTGAATTCTTATAACATGGATTTTTTATCAATTCAGTAAAAGGCATTGGGATTTTAACTTTGCACAATTCATTTTCAAAATTAAAATTCTGCATGTTCTTACTCACTGCTACAACTTCAATAGTATTCTCTGGATTATCCTGATTCTATCTCTTTTCTAATGCTAGACTGGATGAATGTTTCAGAGGAATAACTTCCTTCTTTCTAGGGTTTTGAGCCACCTGTTTTGGTCTTGACCTCAAATTTAGTGTCTTCTTAGGATCAAAATGATATATATCCATTGTTAATTCAAGGTTTAAAACATCTTCTGTCTGAAAAACCTTTGCATCATAATATTCAGAATTTAAGTACTCTTCCTCTATTACAAAACCTTCATTCAACAAGTCTCCTAAAATATTTATGTCTAGATTTGTATCTTCAAAGTGTCCCTCTTCCTCTTCTTCTCCTTCATCAATGACATTGTTTTGAAGTGGGGGTGGCACCCTTTGATCTTCAGCTTCTCTTATTTCTCTTTGTATATCATTATTCCTTCTCTCTTTGGGAATAAACCGAGGTGCAAACTTTCTTCTGAACTGATTAGGGTTATTATGGTTTCTATCCCTTCCTGAGCAGGCCTATTAGAATTCTTCTCTAATTCCAATTTGTTTAATTTTGTTGTTAGGATTTTTACTAAATTTTCCATTTCATCAATATTAATGTCAGTTGATTGTGATGTTAAAACTACAAGAGCAACCTCCTTTTTACCTTTTCTATCATAAGCTTTCTGACCTGAATTTACTTTTAGTCTATTAGAAGCTAGTATATTGGATTCTACTTCTAATGCTACTTCTTGCATGTTTAATAGACTAATAGGTCTTCTTTCTCTCGAATGTAAAGAAAACTCATGATCAAAGGGATTGACATAGGTGAGTTTCGCTGAATTTTTGGAGGGATTGATTTCTGCGGGAATTCTACCATACATTTTGTTAAACCTCTTAGAAAAGTCAGCTATAGTTTCATCTTTCTTCCTTCTTAGGGATCCAAACTCTTTATTATAATATGTCTGGTCTTTGGTATCACCCCACTGCCTCATGAAGACATCCTGGAGTTCCTCCACCAAAGTAATTTAATTTGCTGGTAGTTCCCTGAACCACCTTCTAACCTCTCCATCCAGACTCTGTACAAACATTATCATCCCCACATCCTTTGCCTCAATGTTTTGGTTATCTGCATAGCTGAGAAATGCATCCCAGTGTTCCTTGGCTGTTGTCTCACCCTGCTCATTGAACCTTGGTAAATATTTCTGATAATCCCCACCAGGGAGAGCATTTAAGGGCTAAGAAAGAACTAATGGAGCATACCTAGCTACCACCATCCTATCCATCATATCTAATGGAGGTTGTTGAGCTTCCATTGTTAAACTACTAGGTTTTACTACAGGTAAAGACTTATTTACTAGACTAGTACTTGGCTGAAAAGGGTTCTTATTGACTTTGAGCTGAAACAAAGGAATTTTTCCAGGAGATAGGGTTTTTGATTTTTTGAAAGACTGAGGATCAGTAAAGATCTGAAAACTGCTAATAGGTATTGTAGGTGTCAACCATGATGAATCTTGTTTTTCTTCCTTTGCAAGTGAAAATGGTGACAATAGGTCAATTTGATTAGGGCTACATAAAGCTGGAGATGATTGTGAATCCTTAGTTTTCCTGGCTTCTTTCAGAATTTGAACTGGATCTGAGACACCCAAGTGTAATGGTGAATTTGGTCTACCTCTTGTCCCAACTCCCTTAGTAGCCACCGTGAGCTGTTTGGTGAAATGTAGTCTTAATAATTTGCTAGTTTTGTCCACCTCTCAAAACCAGTTGAATAATGAATAACCCAAGGAAAGTATGCTTCAGCTTCGTCACCGACATTAGCACCAAATATGTTAGTGCCAGAAATTGTTCTCAAACTACTAGAAGAACAAGCCAACACAATCTCATAAAATAAAACTAAGTAAAACAGGTTTTTAGGGTTTTGGTTTTACAATTTGTTATCAAGAGGGAAGAATATCATCAGGCTAAGACAAACACTAAATCATGTAATAATGATGGACTGAGCTGCATAATATATGAAACATAAATAAAAAATATATAAGCACAATACTAAATTTCATCCACAGTTCACAATCATTTCATGAGTAATAACCTCAAACAAGAAATGAATCTATCCATTGAGTGATTACACAAAACAGAAATAAAACCAGCAAATAGAGTAAAATGGGCTTATAGCTTACATATATGTCATAATCAGTTATCAAAAATACATAAGAGTTTTTGAAATTAGCTCTGTATACAGTATCTTGAAATCCTCCCCTTGTACAAAAATTCAAACCTCTGTTCATTCTAATGTCTTTCTTTTATCTTGGTTACATCCAAAAAATAGTTATCTAACTGTATAACTACCTTCCAGGTCAAAATATTGAACACTAGTAAAGTAAAAGTTTTCCAAAATAAACTAATATCTTTACAAAAGTCAACTAAAAGACATCTGTCATCAATAGTCTTTTAAAGATATTTGGCAGCTTCAGCCAAAAGGGCTATTCCTTCTAAAGCTTGCGTTTTTCTTCTGGTTCTCTGCTGCTTAACTTCTAGGTCTTCAAATCTCTTTGATAATTCTTGATTTTGCTGAGTTACTTCTTGGATAGTCTACTTCAGCTCTGCACATAAACTTTTTGTCTGTCTTTTCCTCTTCAATGCTTCCTTAAAAACCACAATTGATTCTTGATAATGGCTATTAATCTCCTCAAGATCTTCTCTTAATATTCTATTTGCCACTACTAATCCTTCATTTGTTTCATGCAAAAATTCTATTTGGTACTTATACTGCTTGATACTTTTTCAAAGATTTTCATTCTCAAAATCTAAACATTTCCCTTCTTGAAATGAAGACACTCCTTTTGACACCCAAGGGATATTTAATTTCTTAAAAATTTCATCATCATCCTCTTGTTGTTGCTTTGTCACTATTACATGAATATTTGGAGACTCAACACCTTCAAAATTGCACTGAATTGATGGCTCTGCAATTTTTCTTTTCCCTGTACATGATTCTAACATCACTGAATGATATTTCTAGTATAAACTTACTGAGGGCTAAGACTTTCCTTTCTTCCAATATCTTCTAGCTGTTATGTAACTTTATTTTTTACTGGAGATGAATCAACAATCAAAGCATCATGTTTCTTACTCTTGACTTTTTTAGCATTCAAACTTTCATCCTCTTTGAAATCCTCTTTGAAATCCTCTTGAAAAGAGGAGTCTTCTGATATTGTAATATTTTCTTTAGCTAGCTTGGGATTTAAAAAAAAAATTCATGTTTAACCTCAACTTGTTCTTAGGTCTGGTTTTAGGTCTCCATCCTACTCCTACTTCTCCAAGCATACTCAAATATTTACCTTGATGTTTTATAGTTGCAAGATGAACAACTTCTCTTTTAACTCCTTTTATGACCAGCTTTTCTTCAAACCCTTCTTCTGAGCTCTGTGTATTATCAACCCTTAATTTATCAAGCACTGGGATTTCACTTCTTTCTTCATGTACATCTGTAGGGATCTGTTCTTGTTATGCAACACATTTACCTTCTTCCCATTTTGTATCTTCATCAAAGGTATTTGTACTTCCATATTCATTGATTTTTGCTATATCTTCTAAATCCTGCACTTGAAATTTCAACTGACCATATTCACCAATCTTCTTTTGATGTCCACCTACAAGCTCTTCAAGTCTTTGTGTCGAATACACCACTTGAGTAGTCTGTTCTTCCACTTCAATAATAACTTCTTTCTTCAATTTTTTGTCAAAACTGTGTGATGTGTTCATTTGTATCCTTTTTTACTGGTCTTCCTTCTCGCTTTGAAACCTTGACCAGAACAGAAAATAATCCCAAGTCTTTCCTTTATTTTAGAGCATAGTACTGATGATCAATTTTATCAATCCATCATGGAAAATGGACTGCATAGTGTGATCCTGATGTTCCCTTACTCTGCTTGACATTTTCTGCAAACTTTTAAGGAAGAAGAAGGGGAGATTCATCTTTGACTCCAGATTTAAGTGCTGTAAAAACCTGATGTGATATTTAAAAACAAAGGCACATCTTCCCTCACATGTTATATAAGTCTGCAAAATCTTAATTGGATCTCTCCATTCAGGATTGAACTTCTGTATATGAAACCCCTTACCCCAATCTGCTACAACATTGGGTAGCAGGAAATTCGTTGAATTAAAAGAAAAAGGCACTTTCTTGAACCAAAACTCACTTGCATCAGAAATTCCTATAGCTTCTGCTATTAACTCTCTAGTCAATTAAATTTTTAAGGTATTAAACAAGAATGTGTCTTTCTCTAATTGTTAAGCGAGTTCATATGAAACCTCTGAATGCTAACCATCAATTTTCTCAAAATATTGAAACCAACCAGATTCTTGAAAGAATTTTTCACACTCAGGGAAAGTTTTAGCCCATGTCATGTCGAAAGGCTCAACCTTATTTGTCTTCCCACTTCTCTTCATTTTCTGTATTGGACCTTAATTGTTTCTCCTTCAGAAAACAGTTAAAACTATTTGAAAGTATGTTACTTCAACAATAAATCAAAACCTGAGAAAATTAGAACCCTTGATATGAATTTTTTCTCAAAAAACTGATAAGTATTTTTGAACATTCACTGATAGAATAGACTAACAATTGAGCAAAAATCGGGTTCTTAAACTTGCACTTCTTAATCAACACCCACAACTACTCCTCTATCAATGCAAGCCCGAATTCATGAATGATGTCAGTAATTAGTTGTACACATGTCATAATAATGGTTTCAGTTGCTAAAGATATGCTATCTTGTCTTCCCAGGTGTCCAGTAACCTTCGTAGCTCTGTCTTCAACTGCCACGACTGTGCTAGTCAATTACTCTGAAAACTCTAAACCTCTAACCGCCTTCCTCACAATCTATTCCAACCATAGACTTCTAGGGATCATCACGGTCTCTGTAAGATTTCATACATTCAGGAAATTCATAACTAACATCGAATTACTTTGATCGTGCACCATCATTACTGTTTAAAGGATATCTATTTCCCACATTCCAGACAATTGCAACTCGTCTGAATTATTCTTTTCTTAACTCAAACACTTGTCAAAATGATTAGTAAGGCTTAAATACGTATCATTTTCCTTTACACGTGGAAAAACTCCCCTCATTTGCAAATTTTAAAACTCACGAGCAAACTTACGACTTTTTCAAGGCCATGACTTTCTTGTAGCGCTCTAGTTCATGATTTATGCCTTTGTGCTACAGGAATCTCTAATTAATGTTTTTTGACAAAAGGATTTAAAAACAAAAGGTTAAATTTGTGTGATCAAACCTTGATTAACCCTTATGATATCTCTTTCCAACCTTTTATAAATACATACACCTATTAAGGCCATTAAAACTATGAAAACAACTAAGTAAAGTAAATTTAAAAGGAAAATTATAAAATCAAAAAATAAAAATAAGCATGCTATCAAAATAATTCAAAAACCAAACTCAAAATCTTAAACAAATAATAGAAACCATGTTTTGAAAATATTAATACGGTCTAAAAATAGAAAGCAAAATCTAGCTATAATAATTCCACTTACATTTATTTATTTCACAGTCTACATCATGAGGCCTTGTTTAATATAGATGACCCTTAATGCATTCTGTAATGATCCATTCCACTAATCATGGGAGTCATGGTGGAATCCTAACAATATGTTTGTACAAGAGATGGTGAGTATATATTTATACATACTCTAGGGCTAATCTATAAATACGTGTTATAGGTTTTAGGTAAATATGGTGATGAAATTTGACATTTTACATAGTTTTTAAATTGAATCCTTGAAACTCATATATGTGGTGTGATTTTTTGTGTAGTAAAATAACAATTTGAAGGGAATTTGGTTATATTGTACAATGTTTAAAAAAAAAATTATTATGACATTTTATGTTTCAAATTTGCATTTGACTATATGTTCATCCTTGGCAATTTCTAGAAAAGTTAACAAATGATGTTTGTTCCCAACAACTAGTTTTGTGGTAAATGTACCATTGTCAAATATATATATATATGAGAATGGTATACACATGATGTAGTTTATCCATTTTTTTGGAAAGCTATATTTTGTATTATTCTTGAAGACAACAAATTTATATATGATTCACATTTTACATACATTTGTTCCCATCATTTTTTCTCATGTTTATGTAAAATTAAAAACTAGAAATACCCTTTTGAATATTAAATGTCTATGGGTATCCCATATATTTTTTATAATTTTTTATTGTGTAATTTTTATGATATTTAGAATAAGTATAAGTTTTAGAATAAAATAAATTTAAAATATAATATGAAATCGAATGTGTGAAAATAATGTCATTGGGTAAAAAATTCAATGATGAATCCATTGACATCAAGTTTGCCAAAAACAATGAAGATATGAAGAGATTTAACCCCTAGGATTGTTAATCTATGGAAAATATGGAGAAAATGGCGTAGGATTTATACTTTTAAACCCTTGAACAAGCATTATGCAATGCTACACAATTTTAGAGGGTTTATTGAAATCTCAATCAATGATAAACTTTTAAAAGGCTTTGATTAATGGTCTATTAAATCCTCGATCTAGGAGTAAAACTTGATTAAAGTATTCTTATAAAAAAAATGAAATGAAATACCATATAATAATATAAAAAATGCGAGACAACTCCCACATGCTTACTTTTTCATTATGAAAAGATAAAAAAAAATCATAATTGTGTGAAATCAAATATTAATCAATGATCAATATGGGGAATAGGGAAAAATAAACAAGAGAATATGATAACCAATGACTTGATTAAGATGAACTACAAGAGAAGGATAAAGATAGGATGAGAAAAAGGAAAGAAGAATTGAGAGAACATGACAATGTCATGTAAGAAGAAATTGTAGGTTACCCTCTAGGTCAATCCTTTTCTATACCTTCGGCACATCTAACTAGATAGTCTGTAAGGAACCTAGTTGATGGAAATATCGATATGTTTTAGCCACATTATCCAAATGGATATTGTACTCATAGTTTTTAATATTAATCCAATTAATAATTTACATATATTTTTATGTTTTAACACATTGCTGTATCATATTTACAAAATTGAATAGTCTTTATGGGGATAGTGTTGGAATATGCAACGGTGACTTGTGTGGTATTGTTGGTAAAATATAATTAGAAGGAGTAAATAAATCTAATATTATAAATATAGTTATCCCACATACATCATGTAATATATTCTCATATAACCATTCTTTATATAATACATGTGGAAATATATCCATCCCACATGTGTTATGGGATGTAAATATTCCATACCTATAGCTATATAACAAAGGTGAAGGATACCCTTTTGGGTATGTTGGAGAGCCATCATTGTGACATGAAGTGATGATGGAGTGTGATTTTATGCTTATGTGAGAATTCCATGTACTGTAAGATGGATATTTTTGAAGAATAAAAAAGACCAACTCTTACCATGGATGTTTCCCCATTTGTGTTTTTACCATGTATATTGGATGTATTGCTCTCTAGCTCTCTTGTTTAAATTTTGCAAAGAAACTTTCATCTCTATCTTTTTTTTACCTCTTCAACAACCTTCTCTAGTCACTTATTTCTCACATCGTAATCATTTATTGTTTGTATAGGAAGGATATACTAGTAGATTATTGCTTTGCATGTTCACAAATATATTGTTGTATACATATTCTCAATATTATAACATGGTATCAAAGCTAGTTTCTATGCTTTATCTTCTTCAATAAATTTTTGAAATTGTTTTTAACAGGCAACAAATTATTCAAATATGTTGTTGGTTTCTCCATATTTTATATATTTTTCATCAAATCTACCAAAACCTTGTGGTTATTCTATAGAACTAGACATTTTGCTACATGTTTGACAATTATATTTTCAAACGTTAACCCTTGCCATTAATTTTCAGATTTTTTCAATTTTCTATTATTATTGTTTGTAGATATGGGTTAAATATATTGAATACTAACTTTATATCAAGGATCTATTTGTTTTGTAGAATATATTGTTTTTTTTTTATCTCTAGTTGTGTTTGTTGCAAGTTTTCGTACAAGACGACAATTGTTTGAAATTTTCCAAATTTTTGACAAGTTTTGGGCAATTTGGAGCAGAAATGCACCTTTTGGTCTACATAAGTGAAAATATGCATATTTCCTTCAGAAAAATCATGAATTCCAACCTATTATGAACAAAAAGTGTGGGAATGTAATAAAACCACTTAATACTTAGGATAAAATATTTAATCATTATTTTATTAATTTCCTACCGACTAGCCTAGATAGTTGGAATCCACTTACACCACATGTTCAACACTTGCCATATATACCCCACGAGCTCTTTAATATTGATTCTGGTTTTATCCTGTCCACTTTATTGACTTCCAGAATTAGTAACTACACTTTCTTGCAGATTTTGTCTTTTATTGCTTTATAATTTGTTGATCATTCCTTAATGTGTATTCATTATTCCTCTTCTTCTCTCCTTATGCTAATTCTCTGCAATTCCTAGTGAGGTTAATTGTGTGCTTAAATTCTTAGCTTGTTTATGAAATCATTATTGCCATCAAGGATTTAGAATTATAACATGGTATCAGATCTTTGGGAGCTCATCAATTAATTCTCATTTTCATATTTGCAGGTTTATTTTGCAAGTGCAACAACTTCAATATGGATTCGAAAGTTCCTCTACTATCTCCTTTCAACTATGATGATTGGAAGCCAAATATGATTGCATTCTTGAAGAGGCAATGTCTCTTTGATGTCTCTGTTGGAGATTTGAGCAAATCTGAGTCTTATGAAGAGAATATTGACTCGCTAAATATTTTTTATAGATATTATGGAATTATGTGTTTGGGAATGTCTCAAAATATACATCATCTCATAAATTCTATTGAGTATCCATTTGATCTTTGGAACAATTTGGAAAAATATTTTGGTATGCATGAAGTAGAAGATGAAGCATGGAGTGAACCCAAAATATCCTCATGTTCTCTCTCTCAATATGTCTCGGCCTTTACATTCTCTGATGAAGTTATTTATGATGAAGAAGTAAATCAAGCAGTTCTTGTTGTTTGATTCGAATGCTTCCTTCTTCAATTAAGAATAAAATATTGAAGAGCAATCTTTTTATGTATCTCTTGAATTTGAAGATCATGATTCATCTTCTAATGATGTCAAAGATGAAACATAAGTGACTAATGGATATGTTATTTCTATTTATGATGATTCACTCACACATTCATTGTTCTTCATGTGTTCTATCATAGATTCTGAGATCTATGTGCCATATTCATCACACTTTGTGCATACCTCTCTCATTGATGGTGTGCAACTCAATGTCTTCATGGACGATTTCTTAGCTAAATCAAGTTCTATTAGTTTCTTTCCACTTACCATAATTGATTTCATGTGCTTTTGCATCTTCTACTTTGTTTTTGGCATCAATACTCAGATCCTCCTTGAATATTTTGAACATCTCCTTCCTTCCTCCTTTCATACTTCTACTACAAACCTCCTTTCATACTTCTACTACAAAGGATTTTTTATCAGTGTATTCCCAAAAATATACTAATGTGATAATATGTTTTCTTTTGGAATATTTGGAAGCTAGATCAACCCATGGATCCCTTGCATTCACACTCTTTGATCCTATGGGTTATCTCTATTCCTACATGATCACTTGCAAACATCCTCTCTATGTAAATGAAGTTGGAGACCTCATACATTCCCTTGGGCTCTTATTTCACCTATATGGAGTTGATTTCATCTCTATTGGTTTGAATTTCAAGTCATTAAATCATCTTGGAGCTGATTACAACTCTCAATATATTTCACATCATTGGATCTCAGTTGTTCTACATGGTCCCAGTTTCTATCCTGCAGTTGTTCTTGATCCAGGTGAGAAGATTTATCTTCTTCCTAAGAAGAAGATTCATCCACACATCATCATTTAGTTTAGAGGAGCATCAACACCAGTTCAGCATTTTTGGTTTTCCTTTCATGTTCTTTCTTGAGGGAGGATTTTCCCCATGTGGTTTTTCCTCTTTCCTCAGTTCTTTGGACATAATAATTTTTAAAGGATGACCATAACCTTGTTGTTGGGACCTATTTATGATTATTTCAGAGATATCACCATAAATATTGGGGCCTGGGAATGTAATGAACCCACTTAATACTTAGGATAAAATATTTAATCATTATTTGATTAATTTCCTACCCACTAGCCTATATAGTTGGCATCCACTTGCACCAAATGGTCAACACTTTCCATATATACCCTAGGAGTTCTTTAGTCTTGATTCTGGTTTGATCTTGTCCACTTTATTGACCGCTAGAATTAGTAGTTGCACTTTCCTGCAGATTATTTATGTTACTGCTTTATTCCAACTTTTATGTGGATAACGTAAAGCTAGTCAACTAGGAAATTGATATTTTTTGTTTCCAACCCATCCTCCATTATTTTCTCTCCATATTATAGGATTAACAATTCTTTGCATCACTTATGATCACTCACTCATGATTTAGCTAAATCGTGAGGTCCTTGATAGATTAGGAAAATTCTTTAGCCACCTATGGGGGTTTATCATATTTAGTAAGTTTGATTTATGAGCTAGGAATTATTTGTATTCCATCAAAACAAATTCCTTTATAAGTATGTATTACCAATGCAATAATATCAATTATCATTTATTGACCATTCCTTAATGTGTGGTCATTCTTCCTCTTCTTATCTCATTATGTTGATTCTCTACAATTCCCAGTGAGGTTAATTGTGTGTTTAGATTTTTAGCTTGTTTATGGAATTCTTGTTGCCATCAAGGACTTAGAATTCTAAAAAAAAGGAAGAAATTAATTTATTTTGACCCATATTTCATTGGTTTCAGTTCTGTTATCTCTATTTTTGTTGTAGGTTTATAGATTCGTCTATTTGTTGTTGTTATGATTCAGTATCAGTGAGAAATTTATAGTTTGTTCTATGTCATATTGGATTTTTTTTCATTGGGATCTTTCCTTTTTTGCATTAGGTTTTATGTTCTTAGTTTACTCATTGTGTTTCTAGAAGTTGTTTTGTTCCTATTTTACTTGTCTCTAACTTTCTTTTGTGGACAATGTTTTGTTATTTTCAAGGGAATGTATATCTAGTAGGTTATCATGTTGAACACAAGAAATGAATTGATCATTAGGGATTACTTGTTTAATGGATATATTT
>LPNX010018721.1:163020-174225 GCA_001517045.1 Pseudotsuga menziesii | reverse complement strand
AGTGCTCAGAACGATGTTCATCGGCTTGTTGTTTCATGGCGGCTCTTGCCATGTGAAGATTGTCCTACAGGAGGTGAAGAATCTGATGTTGGTTTCAAAGAACCATGTCAACTACCTGAACTGGTGAATTGTTGGGGGTAGATGGAAGGAGTACTGGAGGTGCATGACCATAAACTGCTTCATATGTAGTCATTTTAGATGCAATATGGGAGGAATTATTCTCCCACCATTCAGCAAGAGGGAGCCACTTTTCCCACTGATGTTGTTCTTCAGAGGTGAAAAAACAAAGATAAGTTTCCTAATATTTGTTGACGACTGCAGTCGGACCATCTATTGGTGGGTGATAAACTGAAATCATATGCAGTTTGGTGTCATTGACGCAAAAATGACTTGTGAAAGTTGTGTTGTGGTCTGAAACAATGGAAGAAGTGATTCCATGAAGAAGGAATATCTGGTCCATGAAAATTTGTGCAATTGAAGAGGTGGTATATGGATGGATGAGAGCACAAAAATGAATATATTTGGAGAGTCGATCCACCAAAACCAAGACTACGGTCTTCTCTCCATATTTAGGGGGCCCTTGAATGAAATCCATCGAAATATATGTCCAAATCCTTGTAGGGGTGGGAAAAGGTTCGAGCAATCCTGAAAGGAGTGTAGTTTCACTCTGGTGGTGCTGACAAGGAGCACATTCGACAACCATATGTTGAATTTCTTTTTGCACCCCTTTCCAAAAGAAGTTATGTCACACCAGCTCATATGTTTTGATGAACCTAGAGTTCCCTGCCTATGGAGAAGCATGTAGTTCATAAAAGACCACATGTTTAAGGTCAGTGCTCTGGGAAAGCACCAGACGACCCATGTATCTCAGAGAAAATTCATCCCAAGATGAATATGGTACCATAGAAGGGTTACTGGCCAACCGTTGGATGATTTCAGATAATGAGGAGTCATTGACATAGCCTTGGTGAACAGAGTGTAACCAAGTTGGAATAGGCATAGAAATAACTGAAAGAGAAACATGGGCATCAGATGTGTGGAAAAGAGAATCCACCACAAGATTGTCCTGAGTCTTCTGATAGTCATAATCCCTGAGTTTGCTAACCCATTTCTATTGTGTTGGGGATGAGACCCATTGTTCCAAGAAATATTTCAAACTCTAGTGATCAGTCTTGATGCTGAAAGGATTCTCTAAGAGGGATGGCCACCACTTCTGTACTGTGTGCAAAATAGTCATCATTTCCTTCTCATATGTAGAGGTGGATAAATTATTTCCAGAAAGGGATTTGTTAGTGAATGTAATGGGATGTTCATCTTGAAAGAGCACAACCCCAATTCCATTTCCATAAGCATCACTCTCAAGAGTGAAGAGCTTGGAAAAATCAGGCATCTGAAGGGTGCATTGAAATGAAATATCCAAGGAAGTAGTTGAGACTGCTGAAGGTTGCATCTGAATGAAATGGAGCTGAGCGATGACACCATGTGAATTCATATTAAGGATTTTTTCCATGCGATGGGAACTGATGATGCTGAGAGAACCTGGTTGTAAGCCATTGAATGTGTGTTTGTTCCCATTGACTGAAAATTGCATCCACGGTTCAGCAAAATCCCATAAGATGGGTCCAAGTGTACGTAACCATTGAGTTCCCAAAATCACATTACATCAGGCCTAGAGGCATGGAAAACATGTTAGAGCACAAGTTATAATATCCAATAGAGATACACACATTGTGACACTTTCCTTTGCAAGGTAAGGTGCTCCCATTGGCAACCATGACTTTAAAGATGGAGGAAGGATGGACAAAACTATCAGCTTGTTTTGCAATCTGAGGGTTAATGAAGTTATGGGTGCTACCAGAATCAATGAGTATTGTAAGAGGAATATTCTTGAAGAAACCCTTGACCTGCATGGTGTGTGGGGCAGTGACTCCCACTAATGCATGGAGAGATATCTCTAGGTATTCATCATGAGAATGAGGGTCAACAGGCGGCTGTTGAATGTCGACTTGATCATCTACTGAATCCTAAGCAGCTTTACAAATTTCAAGTCTAGGTGGAGAACCCACATCCAAGAGATAGAGCTTTTGTTCAGTGCATTGATATCCCTGGGTGAATTTCCCATCACAATTGCAACAAAGTCCTTTTTCCCTACGTGCCCGCATCTCGGCTTCAGACAAATGCTTGATAGGAGTGGGTCTAAGAGTTGGAGGGATTGGATGTCTTTGGGGAACCATATTTTTGAATAGAACAAAAGTGGATTTGGGGCATTACTAAGCCCTGATCTTGTCCTCCACCAACTTAGCCAACCCTAGGATTTCGATCAATGTGTTGGGACAGAACATGTTAACCTCAGATCGAATTGTATCCTTAAGACCACTGATAAAACAAATCCTATAGAATGCATCATAAAATCCTTCTGTGTGCTTAAATAATTTCTCAAATTCTGTCTGATACTCTCTCATAATGCCAGTTTGGCAAAGTTTGGTGAGTGCTCCTATGAATTCATCAAAACCACTACGGCCAAATCGGTGCAAAAGGAGTTGGCAAAAATTTGTCCATTGTGGCTCTTCATGATCCTTGATGTACCAACAGAACCATTGAAGGGCTTCATATTCCAAATGAAATGATGCAAGTGGGACTTTGGTGACATCAAAAGTGTTATGCATATTAAATTATTGTTCTGCCTTATGTATCCTTCCAGTTGGATCATCACTATTGAAGCGAGGGAAATCAATCTTCGGCCCACGAAAGTTACCAGAAGAAGAGAACTCGGTGTCTGCAGAAGACTCAAACTGTTGTTGGTTGCTCATGGATGAATGCTGAAGATGGAGGTTGAGAAATCTTTGATCTAGATCTGTGAGTTTGGTCTTGAGGGTGACAAGATTCTTCCATTTGTCTATTTTCTCCTGTGTGGGTGACAACAACAAGAATTTTTTTTGTTTTGTATTTTTGTATATTTTTTTTGGGGGGGGGGAATGGGTAGAAAAACAAAAACAGAGAAGGTTTAGAAAATAAAAATTTTGAGTTGGGAAAGACGGGAGTGACTATGAATTTTCAAGGGAAATTGAGCTAAATCAAGGAAGATATGGCTAAAAAAAAACAAAAATGTATACTCGTTTCTTTTTTTTTTTAAGAAATGATCTGTGGCGGTGAAAGAAAGTTGTGCTTTATCAACTTGAAATGGAGTAAATTATTTGTGACAATCTTGGAATTCTGTGCATTATCAACTGTAAATAGATATGGACCCTAGGTATATTCAGCTTTCTAATGGTTCAAAGGTATTCACTCGGCCACCAAGGCTATCTCAGGCTTGAGTATTGGGGCAGTACCACTCACTTCACGGTGCAGGTAAAACTGCTAACCGCTTGACCAAAAATGATAGCTCTTTGGTTTTCCTCACGGATGAGAATCTAGTCAATCTAGTGGGGGTCATTACCCTTTTTTCTTGGCAGGTCCTCTCAATGGCCAGCTACTTCGGGGTTCCTGTGGTACTCCTCACAATGAGTTTTAGGGCTATGCCCAAGTACTTCCCACAGTTGAGAAGATAGGGTTCATTCCCTATTTTGAATGAATAGTACCACTGCAAGAAAAAGAACTACTGCAATAATCACAGTGCCAGAAAAAATGTGGCAGAAATTCCACCCGATGCCCCAAAAAACCCGTAATTAGAGTTAGGGTTTTGAGATGAAATTTTAAAATCAGCATAACCTAATCTATATTGTTTGGAATCGCTATTATATCCTATTTATGGAACTATAATAGCCACTCTGCTTCTAACCAGGCAACCAGAATAAATATCTAGGCACGCGGTCAAAATATTTTTGCTCTGCAATTTCCGCGGCTGTCACCGAAATTCTAAAAAATTGCTGATTTTAAATCCGCGATATCTCCATTTCCAGAACTCCAAACGAGATGTTTTTTTTTTAAATGCATATTTTTGCAAGAGAAATTGAGATATGCAACCTATTTCTTCTGATTCTATGCAGAAATTTTTATAAATTGATCTGAAAGTCACCTCCCAATTTTGCCCTATTTTTTTCTTAGAAAAGAAAAACAAATTCCCACTTGTTCCAAGGAAAGCTCTAATACTAGATGTGGAGAACCTCCTGCAATAAACAATGAGAATGCACAATATAACAGAAATATTAGAGAATAAAATATATTTTATTGATCGTGGGCCACTTCGAGGGGGCAACCTCCTTTGAGCAAGCCTCAATACAAAATAACTCTTCGATGATTTCATTGGCCTCAACACTTAGTTATATACTAAGTATAATCTAAACAACTATTACTCCCCATGAATGTGGGATAATACAACATACTAACTGGATGACTTAACATCAACTATTAATCCCCGTGAATGTGGGATAATACAACATACTAATGAGACGACTTACAAAGCATATGCGACTAATAAAATATACTAGCAAAATAAAGAGGAGGGTTGACACGGGTTCTTAACACTTAACTCCTGCTCAGTTTTGAATTTATTTCTGACCTGGTTAACTTTCTTTTTCAGTTGTGGCTCTACTGGTGTTTCTTCTATCAGTTCTTGTAGTTCTGTGATAGAATCTTTGTCATGTAGTAATGCTAAACAACTTCCATAAATGACTTGAGCTTACTAATGTTTTGTGGAGCCTTCTTCTAAATATATGTTGAAATTGTTAAGGAATCTCCTTGACCTCTTGTGATGTTGATGGTTATTCTGGATCTACAAAATCATGTTGCACGTCTAGGAATACTTGCTTTTGTTTTTGGACATCGAATGGCTCCTTATTCTGTGGCTGCAATTGTTCTTGTGGTGTATCCAGATCATCTATGGTCGCAACACCTCCTCGTGTTACGACAACAACGCTCGACTCTCTTGGATTAGCAGAAATAATATGGACATTCAATTTAGGATTTGGATTTGGGTTTAGATTCAATGTAGGGTTAGGACCTATGATGGTCCTAGCCTACCACTTTTCGATCAACTGAGGACATTTCTCCACATTATGGTCCTATCCTTTACAATATGAACATGTCTTTGCAAGTTCCAGGCAATATATGGCATAGTGACCTGATTGTCCACAATTATAGCATGTAACCTAACCTCTTCCTCTACCAAATCCTCCTCCTCCTCCTCTACCTCTGAAGTTTTTCCAGCCCTTCCTTGAGGGTTTGGTTGCTACAGGGGGTATTGATTCTATTGATATTGCATCTGATAGTGATTATGTTGTGCGTATGGTTGTTGAGGTGCATATTGAGGCTGATACTCATTTTTATACTGATTAGGTGGGAAATGCACAGGATGATATGATGCTTGTGCCAATTTATCCTAAGCCTACCCCTCATTCTTCATCAAGTAAGTAACAATCGTTTTTTCTTCAAGAGATGGTAGGATATGCAATCCTTCTCTTCATGTCCTACTGACTTACAAAATTTACAGAAAAGGTTTGTTGGGGTACTTACAACTTTTTGTAAGTATAGACACTCCTTATCATGATGTCCTCTAGACTGGCATATGCAGCACTAGGGTAGTCCGTGAGCACTCAAAGGGTTTGGCACACTCGATGAGATATAGTTCATGTAGGTTAGGAAATTATCCTTGGTGTTTCCATCCATTCTACATTTTGTACACCATAAATCTTCTTGTGCTTCCTTTCCTTTCTTGATGTCCTAGAGCTATATCATTAGATTAGCTAGTTGTGGCTGAATCTGTACCATTCCTGCGGCACCGTCATCAATTGGCGAAGCTTCATGATTCATGGCCAATTATAGCGCTTTTGTCTGTGTTGGAGCAGGATCCCACAGCTACAAGAGAAGCTGCCATTTTGGCAGATAGACAGTTTTGGCGAAGATGAAGAGATAAAGTAAAGCTACGACGCCGTGGCATGTTTCTAGTTGCAGAGCAGAGCCATAAACCGTGACTGTTGGGATGGAGAAGTCAAGAAAGACGAAAGTACCTGAGCTGCTGAGAAGAGAGAGCTCACCCACTGCATTGACGGCAGCGGCCGAGAAGAGAGAGCTCACCCACTGCATTGAAGGTAGTGGTGAAGATAGGAGGGCTCAGCTACCCTCATAAAGGAAAAGGAGCGACGAGGCTGAGGTATTGAAGATGAAGGACAGAAGAAGGGAAGTGGTGCATAGTACCCATGGTCAGCGCCGGGAAGCATGGAATACTGGAGAGAGCTGTGGTGTGACGGAAAGCGGCTACCCTAAGTACAGATATGCCGACTGTCACTATTTAGGGTTTTTGGGTTACTGTTGGGACAGGTCCACAGTGTTGTAATGGTGAGACCTTCGGGCCGCCTATAAAGGGATGTATTTTGTATTGTAAAAGTTTAGCTAGTCAGATACCTGTAGCTATTCAGACAGTAGCAAGTGTGAGAGTCCAGTAGTCTGTTAGCTCACTGTTATTTTGTATTGTAACAATCTGCAAGGATTGATAGAGAGAGAGTGAGAGAGTGAAAGTATATTGTAAGAAGGCAATATAGAGAAGAGATCTAAGAGAGAAGTGCTCTAGGTTGTGTGTGAAGTTACCTAGAAGATCTCGAGCTGCATATGCAGTGCAGCAGAACTGTGTACCTCTCTCAAGATATAATAAACATAGTTTTGTGGACGTAGCTTCTACCCTGGAAGTGAACCACGTAAAATCAGAGTGTTATGTGATTGATTCATGTGGTTGTGTTTACTTGTTGTATCTGTCACTTATTATGTGAAATTTGCTTACAGTTAAATGTATGTATGTGTTATTTAGTTCACAGCATTATAGAAGGATAAATGCAAGTTGAAGTCTTTAAGTATTCTGTATAAGAGTTTGTCTATATTTCACTCAAGACAGTTAAGAGTCACAGTGTAAAACAACCTTTTATGTTGAGCCCTGTAAGTTGAACACTAGTGACGATAAGTACGCTGAGCCGTAGTGGTAGGGTATCGCAGGGAGGCGATATCGCACCATCAGAGGAGATGTGGTGCATAATACCACTTGTTAAGGATCAAGCATAGGAAATATTTACGAGTTTCCCAGGACGTGGTGATGTGATAAGGGCTAGAGTCATCTGGAGTAAGAGGAAATTGCGCGTCGTGGAGAGAGAGACCTCGTGGTTAAGAAGAGCTGCGAGATAGACACAGGATGCTACAGAAATTGGTTGAAGACACTTGAGTCTTTGGCCAATCAATTAGAATCACTTTGGGTGAGACTTCAGGCCACTCCGCGGTCTGTCGTCGAAAGGGCCAGTGAGCTGGGGGTGTTGTTGGTACATTACAGTAAACCTGGGTCTGCCCATAGTGACCAACAAATGGTTCCATTGCCGTTTTTGAACAAACTGAGCACTGATGTTCTGTTTGCATCCTACTAGAGATGAACTCAACCAGTGGGTTGGGTCTAAGGAGAAAGAGTTTGCCGAACACGAGAACAAGAGTCCTAGACTGAGTGCAGAGGACTGGTTACAAAAAAATATCTACACAGACCTGCACGCAATATTTTTTGCGACCTATGGAAATGAGTTGTACGATTGGTTATCAAAGCTGACTAGTTGGGATATATTCAGAAAGAAAAGAAACATTTTCTGGACACCGGAGCTGATTCAGACCGTGAAGAACCTTGACAATCCCATTACCCGAGCAGTAGACTTCTCGCTTACGAGTGTGCTATAAGGCTTCGTCACAGAGTTTGCAGTTGAACAGAGAAAAAGCTTCAGTGAGGCTGAGTGGTACTTCTTCAAAGGATATCGTGGTAAGTACCTAAAATATTTAAACTTGTCCATTAAGATGTTATTATATGAAAAAGGAGTAATGGATATAGTTTTCGACTAGTAAGTTAACAAACTGTGATGTCACAAGAGTTTGAGAGTGATCTTGATGATATTGGATGTACACGTAGTGGAAAGAAATATAAAGTAGATTTCAGATCTCCCATATTTGAAGACAATTCAAATAGTACTAGACAATAGAGTCACAGTAATACAGAAAGAATAGAAGGGTGTATCCCTTACCACCCTTATAACCCACAGAAAATAGGCAGGACTCAGAACAATCTCATAGGAACTCCATCTGGTAGTTCACCCGCAGCACATACTACCACTACATCACCTCCACCTACACCGTCGAGTGGTAGTAACACAGCAAATTAGCGTCCACCACGTAGAAATAGAATGTGGGATGATATTAAGCTACCTATCTTTAAGGGTACAGGGGCAGAAGACCCAAAGTAGCACTGGTTTCTATGTGAAGCCATGTGGACCATTAAGACAATCCATGATGATAATATTAAACTTGTACAGCTGGTCACCACACTGAGAGAACGAGCCTTAACATGGTATATGAAGTATACCTCAGCGATACCTAGAACACTTGTCCAGGTCAGGACCGCCATGATTAAAGAGTTTAAGAAACCTAAGTCTGAGTCACAGTGCATTACAGAGCTCAAAGACATCAAATAGTTACCTACAGAGTCGGTGTGGGACTTTGATCAGAAATTCAAAGCCCTTATAGACCAAGTCAGCTTTGAGTTTGCACTGGAGCAGCATAAGGAATGGTTTATTGCAGCGCTGCTCCCTCACATCAGTCTGCCATTAATGCAGCAAAAAATCCAGATGCAGGATGATGCGTTGGAGATGGCGATGAAACTGGAGGCTTCACCTCTAGCTGAGACCAGCACAGGTATGAGAAACCTACAAAACCAGTTGGCTAATCTCACGATACAGATGCATGAACTTAAGAAAGGGAAAGAGGTTGCACAAGACATATGGTGCATAAAGTGTAAAGCACAAGGCCATAATAAAGACAACTGTCCAGTCTTTGTAGAGTATCTAGCAATTGGGGCTCCTAACCCCTTACCACAGACCCATGGGTCGTGGTGTGAAATATTGAAAACAAGAGAACACCTACCTCAGTAATGCCCTCTACTTCAGAAGTACGTGTAGACACCTAAGAACTTATACTGTGTCTTCTGCAAGTCTATGGGCCATGATGAACACGATTGCTGAGCCTATGATCTCATGGTCGAGAGCAAGCAAGACTTGTATAGAGTCCAATCAGAAACACAGGGTCCAGCAGCAGGACCAGAGCATGATCCGGCTCATGTTGGCCATGGAGGAGGATTCAGAGGATGAGGACGTGGAGGAGGCTTTGGATGTGGAGAAGGATTTGGCCGTGGTCATGGACCAGTCACTTGTTACAACTGTGGATTTCTAGGACATTATGCTAGGGACTGTCAAAGCCCCACCACCACATGTAACTATTGCAAATCTTACGATCACGCTATAGAAGACTATCCTACCTTGATAGCTAAGATCAGAGAAACTAAGCCAGCAGTACACCACAACATATATCTTATTGCTGCTAATCAGAAACAGCCAGAACCAAGAGTCAACATTGTGACTCACAGTGGTGCCTCCACCAGTGGGACATTGCAGGATACTGAAAATAACACAGGTCAGGAGTGGGTGTGCAAAGCTCCTAACAAAGCCACACCACTTGGCCTACAGAAGAATAAACAGACATTTCAAGAAGCTAAGATTTTTTTTGATGACCCTATGCAATCAGGATCGCAGGTACTGCCGTCTAGGGGCGTACCTTAGCAAGCACCGTGTGGCATTAGCCCTGTACAGATATCGTAGGCTACCACATCGGGCACATGCGACGAGGACGACTTGACAGGAAGTGTACAATCCTTCCTGTGGAGTTTTTTAAAACTTGTGAGAAATGAGCAAGCTATCGAAGAACTTCAGTGCATTATAGATCAGTGTCAGCCATCTTCTTCCGTGAGCAGTGCACAGCATGCTGTTCATAATATTATGGGACATACAAGAACAGGAAGAGAGATGCGACTCACAGCACAGGTTGGAGAATTTGAAATGGACGAGGTGATCCTAGATCTAGGATCGGAGGTAAATGTTCTGACTAAGTAGACATGGGAACAGATGGGTAGCCCTAAGTTAGTCAGATCGCCTATCCATCTGAGATTAGCTAATCAGCAGCGGGTATCACCCCTAGGTCGATTACTGTAGGTGCCAGTTGACATTGATGGAGTTCGCAGCTCTACGAACTTTGAAGTTAGAGAAATTATTGGCGATAGTAGACCATATCCAGCATTACTAGGCATTGATTGGGTGATCGATAACATGGCCGTTATTGACTTAAAGAGAATACAAATGACCTTTGAGGATGCACAGATCCGGGTCATCGCACCGTTAGATCCTCTTCAGGGTCCTAGATACATTGAACCTATCCGAGCAGAGGAATAGGCACGTAACATGGACAGTCTCTATCAAACGACTGCAAAACAGAGTGACTACATCAATCCAACCATAGAAGGGAACATTAGTTGGCGATGTGATAGCTCATGTGCATCGGATTCGGATGTTGGTCTAGAAAACTGGCAGAACAGACTTTACGAAGTCTCAGCACGCATATGTGCGTATATGACTAAGTCACTGCAATGGATTGGCGCAGAGATCAACTAGATTACATCATTTCATGGTCTAACAGATATCCAGGACTTTCTCATGCAGTTTGAACAACAATTTCCTCACGAGCAGAGGATCACAGCTATGGACCTTGCAGTACGAGCCACACCTGCAAGATGGTGGTATGCACATAAAGAGAATATTGCATCATGGGATGATCTTAAAATATTGATGGCGATCAGATTCTCTACTAACAAAGAGTATGTCCAGTAGAAATACACAAGAGAAAGTGACCCCAGGTCACATATTCAGATGTGTGAACAGAATTGGTCGGACATTCCCGAGGATGAATGGGTTCACCGATTCATTCACACTTTGGACACAGTTCCGAGGAATTGGTACACAGAGACTGAATTGCGTAAGGGAACGACTACATGGCCACTTATGACAGATAGCTTTCTACTCACCTTCGCTTTTGAATCTGAGTATCCAAGTGTTGATCAGGCCCTAGATGTAATAAAGATTAAGATATTTGAGGATTGTACCCTATCAGTACATACTCAACCTGAGTGGGCCATCCAGTTAGAAGATGCGCTTGAGTGCTATAACTTCAAAGCAGAACCAGAAGATGAGGATCCTCGCCACATCAACATTCTGGAGTCAGAGGGGACTCGCGATGTTGATGGTCTGAAGCTACAGATTCCAGCAATCACAGAACCGATCAATATTAAACAGATCAATATTGGCACAGATACAGAACCAAAGTTTGCCTCTATTGGAGACTATTGGAACGATGAAATGGTAGGACGCATTG